>JAULBW010040684.1:0-65166 GCA_032358265.1 Vaucheria bursata | reverse complement strand
AATTCTTAAACTGAGAACAGAAACAATGACGCAGCTAACATAGTTATAGGATTAACCGTTAACCGGTTAATTCCTAATAGAGTCACACATCCAAAATATTTGGGCTGCATTCTAATGTACCATAGGAGGCAATGGGGTTTGTTGAACTGTACTGCAGGGCTGCATGTGTTTTTGTTGATAGAGCATCCTCACTTTCATTGATGCAATCAGTAAATAAAATGTTTCTGAACTAATTCTTGTCCATTTTTTTCATATTTTCTTCACTACATTTCTAATATGAAGTTTATTATTGATACAATGACAACATGCCTCACTTCATGTCAAATATGTTTTTGTATTATAGTACAATTAATTTGCAATACAGACTATGTATTAGGAATGCAATTATGAAAATACAAGAGGAAACTGACAAGAATTAGTTCAGAAATATTACATTTACTTGTTGCATTACTAGAAGTGAGGACACTCTATCAACACAACAAAAATACATCCAACCCAAATATTCTAAATGTGTCACTCTCCTTGAACTTGTACTTGTGTGACTTTCCTTGAATCTTAGATTTGTACAAAACTTGTTCAATTATATAGTTGTACAAATCTTCTCAAATCTTGTACCGTAGCTACAGATGGAATTAGTACTTTAGAAAGTTAATTTTTAACACTGTAAACCTACCTGCGCTAGAAACTAATCAAACTTGTTTGAGCTTAGTGAACTATTATTGAGAGTTGTTTATTACATTTGTTTGTACAATACATACCAGTCTAAACTGATCAATTTCATTTGGTTAAAGACTGTAGGTCAGATTGTGGATCTACATTTCTGCTTCAGTTGCAAAAACATCTTAATAATAATGTGCATTCTATTACTTGTGTTTCTTCCTTTTGAATCTGTTTCTATTGTTTTCTTCAGTCTTTTCTGATATTTTAACAGTTAGTTTTGGCTTTAAGTCTTTGCTCCCTGTTCACTTAGCTTTATTTCAAAGTACTATTTTGCACGTATTTATTAAATTCTGGCTAACAAAAATGTAAAAAGAATATGTTTAACTGCATAATAATTTTATAGCAAGTCATTATATCAAAGCACATTTAGAAAAAAAAGAAAATTGCAACATACACAAAAAAGTAGTATTATGTGGCAAAAATTTTGTAAAAAATGTATGAAATTTTTTATAGAATGAAACCTACAATCAAAATATTACAAAAGTTAATGACTAAAAATAAGTTTCAAAGAGTACTGTTTGATATCTACATCCAATGTGGAGTCTGAGTTAATATATTCAAAATAAAAAAATGCTTGCTGATTGATAACCTCTAGGACTGCTACTGCATTCAAATCATGTATGGGCATTTGTGAATTGTAAAAATGAAGAAAAAGTTTGTTAATTAGTTACAAAAATGGCTATGCTTTTGAAGTCATCTAAACTTGATTTTACTGAACTGTGACTAAACTAATAATACACAAGTTGGTAATCTTGAATGCAGATTACATATGTTTCTAAGTCTTCAACAATATTATGCCAAATCTAAAACATATCTTTGACTTCAATTACAAATTCACTTAAATTGTAAAGTTTCTATATGTTCACATTTAGGACTGTTGGGCATAATGTCTACATCACACTGAAGTAAGACAGAAACTGTACAGTTCTGTTGGAGGAAACTTTGGATCGATAAATGTCTAATAAGCTCAGAACTGTAAAGCTCAGCATACAAGCAAAGAAAAGAGATGTTAGGAACTAACCAGTTAACGGTTAATCCTATATTTATATTAGCTGCATCATTGTTTCTGTTCTCAGTTTAAGAATTCTGACTGCTGAAATCATGTTCTCACTTTAGCCAATGGAATAGTGCCACAGCGCAACTACTACTGGTTCATCATGTGATTGAATAACTGTCTGTCTTGCATTGTTAGAATTCACTTCTAGCAACAAAGTAATATATACTGTATGATCTATGTCTAAATGTCTGTTTGTATTACAAGAGACAACAATGATAGAAGTGCAAAATAGAGAGAGAGAGTACATGTTTAGAGCAATAGCTATACAACATACAAGGTGGAAATAATCTCGTTGGCTAAATCCATATTCTAAATATTGCTGTTTGATTAGCTCATAAATGAATGGCCTCAGCAAAATTGTAGTGGACAATTCTCGATACAAATTATATACAGTTCAGTTCATATTGTTTACAAATGATTCACAGGCCAAATGAAGTGACATGTAAGATTCTCATATACCCAACAAGGACATCTCATTGAAGTTGACCCGGGTAATTATCAGCATAAGTGATATCACTCCTCATTGAATACGTTGTAAAACTTTCAATGTTGTACATCCGTGTAGCTCCTTCAGATCTACTTTACATAACGATGGAAAATGATATGTACAATATTTGTGCATCATGGTCTAAACATCAACTTCAATCCTCAATGATGCATCATAAAATGCATGTTAAATTTGAAAAAGTGCCTTGAAGAATCTTAACCTCTATCACTTATGTATCTCATTCAAATGTATGATAAATTTTGTTTTGAAAATCGATCGTCCTTTGCTAAAACGTTAGGAAAAGAATAGTTTTAAGGCCACGTACATTGGAATGCTGTAAGGTTCAATTAATATGAAAGGGTATGATTGTATGATTTTTGGAATATGGTCTATGATATTCTAGAAAAGTTTTATCATGTTTTTTGTTTACGTCACTTTTCCATCACAATGAAATTCATTTCTCCTGCTGTCTATAACATAGTATTGAATTTAGTACAACCACCAAATATGTCTAGCGATAAGATCACACTAGGGTACTGGTCTATTCGTGGTCTAGCACAGCCAATTCGTTTTCTATTGAAATACGCGGAGGCTGATTTTGTCGATAAGCAATATACTTGCGGCGACGCTCCAGACTTTAAAAATGATTGGGGTGCGGAGAAGTATAACCTTGGCCTATCATTTCCAAACTTGCCTTACCTTTTTGATCCGTCGCTTGGGCTAAAAATGTCTGAAAGTGATGCAATCATCCGCCACCTTGGTCGAAAATATAATCTAGCTGGTAAAAATTTAAAGCAACAAGCCGAAGTTGATATGCTAGTTGATTTTGCTAAAGGAATGTCTATTGGAATTGTACGCACATGCTACAATCCACAGGTGAAGATGTTATACTTGTTTCATTCCTTCCATCTGAATTTCTAGTTGAATATTTATTCATCAATCAATTCGACAATATACCGATTTATCTCCCTACTCGTAAAATTCTTTCACACTAGTTCATACGATAGAGTTTATGTAGTGCTTGAAGTTCTTTCATACTTGTTTTTGATGAAGTGTGAAGGAATTACTGAAAACTATCCAACAAAACAGTCTCGATTTGCTTCATTTAAACTTGTTTTTTAACGATGCCATCATATACCTTTTTCCACCAATTTTTATTCATTTTTTTCCGCATGAATCAAATGCTCTTTGATTTTTGTAGCGAGTGATTAGACTGTGTAACTAATAATATATTGTGATAGCCTATAATGTTAAGCAACTCATTGCAATGCACTTTTCAGTTTGTTGAGCTCATTGGTGAACTTTGTAGCAAAACTATACCATCTTGGCTAAAATCGCTATCAGATTTTTTTCCTGAAACTGGAGATTGGTTCACTGGAGATGATATCACAATTGCTGATTTTGTCCTGTACGAGCGTCTGTATGTAATTTCGCTTCTATCTCCAGGATGCATTGACAGCTTTGATAAGTTGAAGTTGTTTATGAAACGATTTGAAGAGCTTCCCGCCATTGCCTCTTATATAAATTCTCCCGAGGTGAAAGCGCTGAAATGCAATAATAAAATGGCAGCATGGCAAGGATAGATAATGCATTCGATTAGCAGACTTTGTGTCTGTCGAGAGGGAACAAAATTACAGAATAAATTTGTACTTCTTAACCACATATTTTAATCTCAAACATTTATATGTATCACGTAACAATACTTCCATGAAGAAATTTATCTCTAAAACGATGGTATCGGTAAATGAAATTTGGTGATTACTATTTTTGATACTTTGTATATTAATTTTGAATTTACCGTTTTTCACTAGAACTGAGTCATTTTTTCCTAAAATTCGATATCATTTTTTTTTAAAACCTATTTTTAAACTTACATATGCTTCTACTTATTGTGATATATTCAGAAATGTGTATACCTAATAACTAAGCATCATCATCTCATACCATCTTTAAAATATTTGAAAGGTTTCAATTCCCAATCGAAATTCCCCTCTTCTTGGTTGAGCTTAATCTTTGCTCTCCTTTCAGAAAGTAAATAATCGAAACTTAAATAACAGAATACAAGAAACTGCGACAAAAATTTGTGTATCACATACTAATTGTGTTGATTGGAGTGAGCTAACATTACAAAAATATATAATCCCACTAGCATCTGTGTGGCCGATTTACTTGGAATATTATAAATACTTTGATGAAAACTCAATGCAGCTATAAGAATATAATTAATCCTCAAAGAAGTCAATTCCTAACTGTAAGGAAAAGATCCTTTCTTCAAAGAAACATA
Source organism: Vaucheria bursata (assembly GCA_032358265.1). Taxonomy (NCBI): domain Eukaryota; class Xanthophyceae; order Vaucheriales; family Vaucheriaceae; genus Vaucheria; species Vaucheria bursata. Next base: position 60,618 of record JAULBW010040684.1, on the reverse strand, counting down.
AGCAAGAATTATCCACCCCTTGTAAGGCTACTTTCATTAGATAAATTTTTTTCGAGTGGCGTTCTAAGTGCCAGAACGTTTTGCCTTTAGAAAAAAATTAGGTTGAAGATGATACTAGTATTCAAAATGTGGTATTCTTCTCTAGTCAGTTTATGAATTGCAAAAAGTAAAACGATTATGAAAACCATTCCATAGTTGGAAATAGCTTCATATTTTTTCTTACAAAATTAATCTATATGACTTGAATATCAATATGAGCAGAGTATATCTGAACTCTGATCATACACTGAAAATATCATGCATGTAGCATACATCAGAAAATTGTGACCACAAGTTCTCTACTCTTTGAAGCGAATCTAATAATGATAATACTTCCTCATTTATCATATCTGAGGGTATGTCAACACATTGCAGCAATGTCAAGAAGTTAAAAATAGTAGATGCAACATTTTTAACTGGTAAAACTGCATCTATAAGCTGTCAGGTGATTAGTGGATAGTGCAGCTACTGACAAGGAGATTAAAATATGAAACTGTGATGGAAGCATTGAACATAAGTATTTCTTTGGCTAATTCACAATAATATAATGTTATTGCAAATGACCAATTCTTTGTCATTTTGCTGTTACAAATCTTATTTTCATTATTAATGTATTAATCTGAAGAGTATATTTACTTATTCATATGTGCTATATCATACTAGTAAGTTCTAATCCCTACAAGTGCAGATAGCAATACTGGTTCCAGACATAGATCAATGCCAAGAAATATTCTGCATTCAATCAATCCCATGATGCCAGAGATTCAAAGTTCTTCCCATGCAGCACAAGGTGATGAACATGTACACGTTGGCCTGAGAGCTGCTGCCATCCCAAAAAAATGGTAGAAAACAAGACAGTTGGCATCAATTCATAGCTTTCATGTAATAGTATCATACTTCCACTAGAATCAATTCAAATCTCCTATCCAATGCCACAATAAATATAAACCAAGAAGCCAACACCTATTTTTAGTCATTTTTCAAACAATCCTGCTAAGGTGATGCAGCTGCAAAGTATGCTAGCAACTTCAGTAGTTGAATTATTAAAGCTTTTATGGCATAAGTATGACATTCCTGGCACAGGTTGCATTATGGAGATAGTATAAAAATTTACCAGCATAATGATGGCAAATGCAGACAATCTGAGCAATTATATAAACAGCCTGGAATTAGCTTGCAATGACTTTGTTCATTTGGGGCAGACCATGACTGACAGTCAGCCTGATATGGCAAACTGGGTAAAATTTGAGGGGTGAACTGATTTCTGTTGGCAAAGTTCTGCATTAAATAAAAAGTGAACTGCGTAGGCAAAGATGAAATAAAGCCAGACACTCAACACTGTGTTGTACAATGAAAAGAGACAAATTCTTTCTAAACAAGTCAATGAAATGCCACTATAATGATAAAATTCTGTACGGAAAGGTCGCTGTAATAAAAGGGTCCTGTGATGAGAGGCCGAAATCAGTGTAATGAAAGGTTGTTGGAACGAAATGTAATCGACAAAAACTGCCATCAAAAGTTTTATGGTTACCTAATAATAGTATGGTTCAAAAAAGAGACAGAAAAAAAAGATGGTAAAAGACAAATTGATAATATTTATAGATTGAAGTACGCTATAATATATTTGACAGAAATGTTCTAGAAAGTTTTTGTAACTGCACGTTCAAAGAGTTTATTGGATGTTTGTATATTAATCTTTATTATTTTAAACAAATTTCATTTGAAAGCACAAAAAAATTAAAAAAATTAAGTATTTCGTCTTTTCACGTCATCAACCAACTCGCTACTGAACTTTTGGTTCTTCATGAAATGTCGCATATGTAAAATTGGTTCAACACCTAACGACGTTTTGTCCAACCCACCAATCAAAAACTGTCGTTTTCGCGGTAAAAACTTCTGCATCTTCTTATTGGTTCCTGTTGTTCTTATTTCCGACACTAAATCAATAAGAGAATCTAGATCGTTCATTTTCATATAAGGACATGTTGCACAACCACCGGATGTACTACACCCTTCGCTACCACTGAAACCAGGAACAGTGTTTATTCCCATATCGCTTTTTTCAGTTACAGAAATGCTTTCATTTGCAACAGGAAATACAATTTCAACAGTCACATCTTGAACTAAATCTTTCCGCGCGCGAAGAATTGTTTGCACGCCGCGCACAATACTGCTGATCATTCCGCTTTCTGTCCCCAGCACAATTTTAATACTATCTCCCGATTTTGCAGTTAAAGTTTTAGATTTTATGAAATTTAATATATCGCTAGTGCTACCTATTACGCCCTTATCTTGAGTTGATGCGTGCATAGCTAATTCAAACATTTCACCAGGCACTTCTAAGTGTGCAGTGTGATACGCATCAGCATAGTTCTCACGAATTTTACTGACAACTGAGTTGCTAAACATATGATGAACAATACAGTTCCCCTGTTTAAAGTACTGAAATTTTGGTAAAATTTTCTTGATGGACTCTTGTGAATGATTCATGTGAATGTCACGAATTTTGTCGTTCGGCATGTTGGACAGTTTCTCGAGCATTAAAAATAAGTTACTACCCATGTACGTGTCTGGACCATACCATACGGTTAAATCAGGAATTTGATCAAACGCCTGCAGAATCGTACGAATCACATTACTGCTTGTACATGTTATAGTCGGGACGATAGAGTGAGACTTCGCCTTTGTGATTAAGCTCGTGTTGATGTATACAATATGGAGGCTATTCTTGGTCTTCGATGCTTTTCGTAGCCATGCCTCATATTCCAACTTTTCAGCTGCACTGGCTAAGCTACATCCTATTTCCTTCTCGCTAAGACGATACACTGGAACATTGGTGAAGCCGCAAGAGTCTAGAGAAGCTTTGACACTTTCGCTCATGAAATCGACACCGAGACAGGCAATTGATGTAACACCTTGTTCGGCCATTTTGACGGCCGCGTCACCCATTGCCAAAGAATCAGCTATGGTGACATGTGGCCATTTTAATGCAGATAATGTGCCTGCATGTTCATATTGATAAAAATAAGGCAATTTACAATCAATGAAACTCAGTAACTCAGTAAAATTGCTATAGATCGTCTATGTCCCGTTGATACCATAAATGCACCACTTTACATTGGAATCTTCTTAAATTTACAGATATTATAGCTGTCCATCAAATAAAAATGTGAATGATGAGACCAGCAGAAACACAAAAGAAATAAAGTTGCATCCCAATTTTGGGTATGCTGGTTGATAGTAATAATGGATCTATTTGAGAAAAACATTCATTGGATTTTTGTCCAGTTTATCTGAACTAGGCATTCATTCAGAAACAACATCAATACCAGGATTGAACAATCGAAAAGCATTAATTATGGGATTTAAATAATATTTTAAGAAATGAAACTCCATAAAAGTTTTAATTAAAATGAATACACAATTCTTTGTGAATTCAAATGGCATTTGGGCACTCCATTGTCCAGGAAGAGGTAAAAACAGGGCATGCTAATGAACCGGAATTGGTCAGGTGTAATTTTTTACCAATTAAAGAGTCTTCTCAAATATTTTCATCCATTTACAAAATACTTATAAAATATTAATTCGTCATTCTTTTCGACTTTAAAGAAAATAGCATCACTAAACAAATTCCGGCTCAGTATGGAATTATATTAAAGAAACAATAGTAATCTGAAGTTCAGGCAATATTTTAAGTCCAATTTCTCAATGCTTGTAATGGCTTTTCAACCACTCCTCGAAAGGAAAAACTGGAAATGAACACTACAGTACACAGAAAATCAAAATAACTAAATTTTAGTATTAATAAAAAAAACAGCATTGAACTTTACATTGAGGAATTTTGAATATTACATAATTTGAACTAGAATTTTCTGAAAGATAAAAAATAGGCGTATTTAAAATTACCTCTCTTACCAAAATATACATCATGTATGCCTAGAATTATTCGACAAATGAAAAAGAATAATTCATTTGACGCACATAAGACATTGAAGCTGTACCAAATTAATTCTTTCAACTAATCTCATGAAAGAAGTAGTAGAAATTTCGGGCTTTATAAAAATTTCATATATACTGCGTAACTTTAACTTTCATGAATATCGTAAATTCTACCAATACGGCACAGAAATATATTCTGTAAGAATAATGTGAGCATTCGAAGAAGCTACAGGTTAAAATAGTTTTACGGTCCACACCTTTCCTTAAAAAGGCCAAGCATTATGGAAAGTTCCTATCTAGCTAAAAATATTTTGTAGTGTAAATACATTTGCAATAAAAAATTATCCGTTCACGCACCTTGAAGTTCAGCGTCCATATAGAAATGAGCAACTATTCCAATGTTCTTTTCTTTTAGCACTTCATCTAAATTCAAAACTGTTCGTGGTTCCGGCTCCATGAATGCAGCCTGAGTCTCGGCAAAAGGACCACGTGGTGATATTTTATTAGCCATTATTGCTAGAGATGGGAAGACATGCTCACGTTCAAGAGATGGCATAGCGCTAAGTCTGCGACGCCCAAAGCTCACTAGCATTGATCTCCTGCTTAAAGATAGATTTCGCATCTTCCACGATGTGCATAAAACCCTAGACTAATGAGCGTTCAAATCAGCAGCAATAAAACGTTTGTGATACTTAATGTTGTGTAAGAGCCTCGGAAATTCACTAGAACTGTTTGTAGCTTTTTTAGATGAAATGATGTCTGGTAGTTGTGAAATTATTATAAGTCACCAATCAAAATAGAAATAAGTGTTCTTATTTTAACTTCTCTGTAATTTTAAAACGGTCTATGAACACTACTATAGCTAAATACACGAACGGTTCATGAATTAGAAGACCCGTCTGCACTAAGACCTCATTTCTCAGCCGCAAAACGGCCTTCTATTTGTATTCTAGATTTGATCAGTAAACTAGTGACACTCTTCTCATAATTTTGGGAATATTTAAAACTGGTACTTACATAGGGCACACTGCAATTATCCTCATACCTGTAATTCCTAATTGCTGATCCATCAGAAAACATCCTGACACTTATAAATCAATTATCGGCTGATTTGCTTTTGCTCATCAACGATAATGTTTTGATGGTTCAGAGAATCACATACCCAATAAAAATCGTTTCATGTCAGCTAGACACACTAATTTGGAACTAATAGATTGGACCTTATTATACCTACTTTTGGCATCTGTGATGTGCTAAGGCAGAGGTGGCCAAGTACAAGTAATTTACAGTTGAAATAATATTTAGATTGTAAATATTCAAAAATTAATTTTTAAGTTCAAAAATATACCTTGTTAGCATTCATCTATAGATAATTCTACCCCTACAAATTAAAGCAAATATGTCAGGAATTAACTTATGTTATAAGTTGATTCCTCTTCTATTTTTGTAGCTGCAGGTGTTCTTATTTAGAACATTCTATATTTGATACTAGTCACATTCTCAATAAGTAGCTAGTCATACAATTGTTCTAAATATTAGTTATGTTGTGTTGAAGAAGTGTAATCACTTCTCACAAAACAGGTTAAGATATAATGTACAATTGAGCTGTTACTCTTTTGCATTGTTTGCCTGTTTGTTGTCCGTCTTGACAAAATGCTGCTTTTACGTGTATTCTCAGACAAAACACACCTAACAAATACCGTGTCTTTCCAAACTAAATGAATATAGTAATCTCTTTTGAATCATACTAAAACTTAAATCTACTCTTGTAAGGGTGATATAGCAAATAAGAATGTGTGCAGATAATGTTCAGAATTATATATTTGCAATAACATTAAAACTTGTAACAGCAAAACAACAAATAATGCTTTTTGTAACTATATTATACTATTTTGAAGTAGCAAAAGTAAGAATTAAATTTGGTATTTTTGTGACAGCTTTGTACTATAGTTTTCTTGCCATTAGCTTCAGTATTCAGTAAACAGCTAATACTCACCTTCACTGCTTCATTTGATGAGGTATCAAAATAAAATTTAGTCTGTTCTGCCTCCTTAAGAATCATCTTTATTAATTTCATAAAATTTTCCAATCAATTCATCTTTCAAACATGCATGTTTCCAAAGACATAATGTCGTGGATATTGCATCTGCAACTTGCTTGTCAGTTAGTGTACATTTAATTTTTGTAGCATTATTTTCCGATATATCCCAAATATGATGGAATCTTGAAATTTTACACTTTGTTTGGTTATGATGGATTGGGTTCTATAATAGATTCATTGCTCCCATAATATCCTAAAAAAATTGTAAGGTTGTCTTGAACAATATTTAAAAACTTCATAAGTCTTCTAATCACAATAGCCTTATTAATGGTGAATGGCAAAGCCATATACTCAGCCTCAGTGGATGACAGTGCTACTATAGACCAAAGGCTTTGAACTCCATGATACTTGCTCTCCAATATACATAAAAATATATCTACCAATCAATTTGCATTTAGCATCACCTTCCCAATTTAAATGTACACAATCAATAAGCTGTATAATTTTTGATAAAGAACTTCTATAATAAACAAATACATTTGCTATAAAATTTCAGGCACTTCAGAACTTGTTTGACTACATTTAAGTGAGCATAATTTGGTTCTGCCTTACAACATTACAGTTACATTAAAGTATATGCCATATCTGCTCTAGTATTTGCACCTATAGGAGGCCTCCAGCTAGTTCTCAAAACAATAAAGTTTCTAAATTATTGAGATGATTGGAATCTTTGTGTTCTTCTACATCTACAACACCACCACATTATGCTAGAGAGTTTACTTGACTGGTATCACTAAGTCCAATTTGTGACCTCATTTGTCAACTTTGTTTTGATTCCCATGGATGTTTTTCTCTGTCCCATTTCATATGTATTCTTAGAAATATAAAAGCAATCCTCTAACAGATAATTTTAATCTTTGATATAGTCTGCTTGATGAAAGTTCAAAGTAGACTATCTGATCCTACTGTGACTAAAAAGCCATCAACATGAGTTACTCAAGTGCTTTAAGTGCTGTAAGTGAAAACACAAATTAGTAGAGCACACAGAACTCTAGAGAGATTAATGTTTCTGAAAGTGTGTCATTCAAGACTTTCAAGACTTATTCAAGCCCCATATGACTGTATGTAAAATTTATATGCAATTCCTAAATGTTTTAAAATAGATGTTCTATCAGAAGGCTTAGAAGTATATCCTGTTCATCTGGATCCTTTCCATGCCAAAAGATAGTTTCTATGCTGAATGTGTTCATTGGTCAACCATTAGCTTCTGTAATAGATATTATTGTTCTTATTGATGTTTTCACAGCAGTAGAAATGAAGGTTACCTTGTAGTCAATTCTAATTCCTTGCAAATATCTTTTTGCTACACATTTTGCTCTGTGCTTTGACATTTTTCCATCCAGATTGCATTTTACTCTCAAAATAAGTCTTCCAAGTTCTTACTTTCTTTGGAGAAACTGAAGTAGAGTTCAAACTGTTTTTCATCAGATGTCCAATATTTTAGTCAATTATACCTTTCCAATTGTTGTTTCCTTGACTACAATCAATATCATATAAGTAATGTACAGGTTGAGGTAGTTTATTGTCAGTATTACATAAATGTTTGGAGATACTTTTTGGTCACTACATTGAGATATACTCAACTCCTAGTGTTCATAGAATATATTTTTGAAGTTGATGTTGGAATATTATACCTGATATATTATCACGCATATAGATCCCATTTCTTAGTATTATTAACTCTATAAAGGGTTAATTCCATTTTGTAGCTGCCATATGTTTGTCGAATGATTTAAGTAATCACATTCAATTTTCATCATTTGCTGCAAATAAAAGTTTCTTGGGAAATGGGCAGTATTCTTCAGAGTTTGGTCAGTATATTCAGTTTAGGGTTATGTTTTGTGCTGTCTTCCTAGAGTTTTCTTGCTTCTAATGGTATAAGTTGGCTAGCTCAATATAAACTCATTCACATTCTTTTTTTATTTTGAGCTGTATACCTAATACTTAGTATTAGGGCCATTTTGTGCATACGAATCTTCTTGGTCAATACCATGAAGGTCTAAAATTTCCACATTTTCATATACTGGTAGTTGCTGCTCAATCATATCTTTGATATGTGGTTCTAAACTAAGTTCATTGTCAAAATATTTGTTGTTTGGTTTATTAGGATTTTATAAATTTTTCATCTAATGTACTTCAATATCTAATAATAAATTGCAAGCTGTTGAACTAGCAAAAAAAACAATGCCAAGATATATTTACTCAATTTTACTATGTATCAAACACTTGATAGGTGTCAAAAAAAATGACTTAATGTATAGCCAACAGATACTCCAATCCAAGCAGTGGACATCAGCACCCAGTCTCTTTCATAAAATGTGCAGTGACAAATAGTCTTGAATTATATCATGCCACATTTTATATAGAGTTATAACTTTGTAAACTCCTTGTGTCAGTGTTAAGAATTAACTCTTTGGAGAGTCAACTTTGTTTCATAGCTGTGGAATTCTATAGAAGCTTCAAGCCAAGTCAATATTCAATGTATTGTATTGTGGTGATGGACAATGGTGACAGATTAGGATTATGATTTGTGTGTTGCAGTGAAGTATATACACTTCCAGTAATACAACTGTGATTGCTAGTACACTTGTAAACTGATTACCATTTGGCTTGCTACCTTTTGCTTCACAAGTTAACAAAAGTCAGGAGAAATTTGAAGTATGAGCATGGTAATTATCTGTACTATAATTTTGAAGCAGACTTAATGTGATAGTGTACAATTGAAAACTATATTGACAAACAAAATGAGACAAGATGAAATATACATGTATTATAGTGTTTGGTCAGCTATGAAACAAGAATATGAAAGTCTTAATCTGTGCAATTGGAAATGAGACTTTGTTAGGAATTAACTCCCTTACTGATTAATTCTTTTTTATAGCTGCAGTCAGTTTTCATTCATGACATTCCAAGTAAATTAGCTGCACAGATGCCAGTTGGGTTACATATACTGTTGCATTGTTAGAGTTAGCTCATTTCTATCAACACAATTAGTATGTGATAAATATGCACACTTCTGCCGCAGTTTCTTGTGCTTAGTTGTATTTTATGTTCCTAACAGACTTCTAATCACCTGAGATACTTAATGTAGCTTACAATTGATTTTCAACCATGATCAAACAAGAACGGTTTATCTTTGTAAAACTGCAGTGGTCCTAAACAATATATTTTAGCCCACATATAATCAGGCAATTTTTAGCTTTGCAGAGTTTAATAAACCATAGATGCTAGAGTTCCAATTAATCATTTTACAACCTTACTTTGTGCAAGTAGGGGCCAAGAGTTTGGAATGTTTACTGTATAACACTCATGTTTGTAGAGTTACCTCACTGCCATTATCAGTTCAGATGGTTTTGATTTGAAAGCTATTAGAATGTCAGAAACTTATCTGTTATAGTAATGTTAATTTGATAGTTATCAGTTTTTGATGGACAATTGTGTTCTCAGAAAAGTTTATGATTATAGTATTGGTTTAGACACATGCTTGATTGGTCAAAGATGTGCAAATTGTAGAATTTTAATGATTGGTTGGCAACATCTACTCTATTTGTACTTTTGTTTGTGTAAAGTTGAAAGTTAACTACTTTTTGCAGTGCAAGTTTATTCAGATAATATCCTGTGCTGTCTATATTTCTGTTTCTGATCTTTCTTGCAAATTAATGACCTAATAGAGCCAGCAGAATCAACAATATGTTAGTCAAATGTTTGCTCCAAACCAGGATTTTATTTGAATAGATAACCTGTGGTGTATCAAGTCTTGTCATCTGTATATATGATAAAATTACTGTTCTTTCCTTGCAATTGAATGCCAAATGAACCAATACGATCTGCATGAACACATCCCATTGACCTACATATAGATGGCCTTCAGAAAATTTAAAAGTTTTATTATCAATGTTTATAAGATGAATATTTCTCAAGTAATTTTAGTTTAAATTTTTGCAATTAATATTTGGTGCCAATCTATGATTAAATTTTGTCTTGTTAAAGTTGTGTTGATGGAATGAGCAATTGGAACAATGATAATGCCCAAAAGTGATTTGGATTAAGTATTGTGGAATATTGGTGTTAGTTGTATTTAGTCTTGATGATTAAACCAGTTTTACATATCAGTATACTTGCACCATTTGATACAATTTTTTCAGTGGAAAGAAGGTTAATGTCTAGCTTTGGCACAAAATGAATATTGCATGAACTAATCATATTATGCACACCTTACATATCCATAGCTTTTAATGACATTGTGTACTATTAGCTACTTTTCAAATGCTTTTTTTAGCCACTATTAAAAAATATATGTATATATATATATTCTGGCTGGCTGAATAGTATTTTGATAAGGTTTACTGCTTGCAGTATTTCAGGACCCACAAAATATCCAGATGCTCTGTCTATAGTGATTACATTATTAGCATCAATTTCATCAGGTTAATAATTTTAATCACAGTTCTATAATGTCTTATGAGAATTAAAGTATGGCTTTATCAGGTTTCTTTGTCTGTTGAAGCACTTCCAATAAAAGATAACCTTCATATCTTTAGGACTGCCATTTTTTATGCTGTGCTCAACATTCAACATTTACGTGAGACATTGAATTATGAATATTGCACCACTGACTTAGATTGTTTTATTTTCTAGATTGATTACCTGATGCTCCTTTCTGCCACCAACGTTTGCTAGTCTTATATTTGTATCTGCCACATGTCAGGAATGTAAAACAAAACATAAACACAAGGAATTGTGACAGAATATGTATATTATTACATCCTAAATTGTGTTGATAGAAGTAAAATAACTTCATCAACACAACAAAATATCACTTACTGAAACTTCTCATAATCAGAATTGAAACTTGTTCTCATAAACTAAACTAAAACTTCAACACGGTATCTGAAGAAATGTACCGCAGCTACAGAATAGAATTAACTCCCTTAGTGGTTAATTCCTGGTACCACATTGGTCACAGTTTGCATTAAACAGTTTAAATGATGTTCTTGGCTTGTATTTGTTGCTATTTTATATGTGCTTGGGATGCTTGAAATAATCTATACAAAGAGAAAATACTCCGTTCATGAAGTGTAGATGTACTTGTTTATATTGCGCGGTTCAGATGTCCTATATCTTGTCAGGATCTAATATGTTTTTACTATGTGATTTGCCTTAGGATCATGATTCGTGTATGTGTTACAATGTTTGTTCATGTACAATTCTTTGAAGGAATCATATTTATAGTTTGATCTAATTTATCTTGGATACACAGAATAAGTTGTAAGGTGTTGACAAGAATGAATCTTGTCAACACTTTGCAACTAGATTAACATTATTGTATTACTCATGTAATATTTTTGAATTACGTGTCAGCACAATTGGTTATTCGTGACACTTGCCTTTATTGAAGTTTGACATTGCTAAAATAATTCCCTTCGTTAAACCAAATTGCTCATCTGGAAATTCATTTATGAGTTGTAGATTATGCATAAAACTTATCTGTTTTTCTAAGTATGGCATTGCAAACTTTCTATTTTGTGTGTGGAAGTCTCTAATTTGGGTAACGTTGAAAAGCTAATTAATAAGTTTGATGACAAAAATATTAAAAAGTAGAACACTTTCAGTTAATAGCACTTTTTTATTCGAATAGTCATGCTAGTATAAGGCAGTGTATTGAAACGTCATTGGTCAGAGTATAGGTGATGATTCTATTGTGCTTTGAATAATTCTATAATATTTGTGATACATGTTGACCTAGTCCCAATATAGCAAACAGTATAGGTACTCAAGTTGTTCTAATCGAATAAAAATAATTTGATGGCAAAAATTACTATCATGGATATTAATGAAGTAGTTAAGAAAAATCTTATGATATGAGAGTAATTACCACTAAGTGCTACTTTTTAAAATTAATATCATATATAAGAAATAATGAAATTGAAATTGTTGATGCTACGCATTGATTGATGATTTTTCCATATGTTCAGTACTTTGGGTAATATATATTTGTGGTTTAAGTTGGATGTCTATGCTGTCCCCAGAATAACCTCCTAAATAAATGGTCACAGCTATTGAAATATGCACAAAAAGCTACTCTTTTTAATAAAAATATGCGCAAAAAGCTATTCTTTTCATATAAATATGAGCAAAATTTTGCCTGACCCTTTGCTAGAATTATATTCTGGGTTCAAGGAAGATAAGCTGGGTTCAAATAGAGATATGAAGAAAATATATCGAAAAAGTATGAAATCTTAAAGATTCACTTTGATGAAATGAAGAGCAACTTGGAGTCAACTTGGTATATTTTGAGTAACATGAGTCGAGTCGAGTCGAGTCGAGTTCAAACTATGCCCTACCCAATTGAAAATAATAGAGCTGCACTGAAATATATGAACTATATAATTTAAAATGGGTAAAGATTCAAATCAACAAGTAAAATATGAACGAAACAAAATTATATTAGAGACAGCTCATAATCCATCTGATTTTCATTCTTACATGAGTATTTATACCTTGATTGAAATTTTACATCAAAAAAGTATTCTAGTATGCAGAAAATTTAAGCACTAGATCAATTAAAAAAGCTTAGATTATCAAGAAATAATCCATTTCATACTATGCAAACATACAGGCATTAAAATGTTGTCAACAAAAAATCTTTGAATTTCAATATTAATACGTGTTTTTTGTAAATTGAAATTTTTACATAACTACAAAGTTAAACTCAATTATATGTAACCATGATCTTTACTCCACACTGAATCGTCATGGAAACTGTCATTTTTCTTCTCTTCCGACCTGGGGCTAAAATCAACCTGATATAAAAATGATATATTTTAATTCTTTTTTGTAAAAGAAGGATTTTTAACATTTGAAAATTATTCTGCGCCATAACTTTTTTTCATAAAACAGAACAAATTTATGCGTTAACCCTAACCCTTAACTTTTATGCTTAACATCTCTAAACTTCGACCTGAAATGTATCAATTTTTGAACTAACATACTTGCCGAACCTCGAAAAAATTCCAAATTTTGATTTCTAAAGGAAAATAACCAATGTGTAATATTATCATATCAAACATGAAATTATCACAAAATACTAGTGACATCTACATTGAAAAAAATTAAGAATATGAACAGATTATTTCTATAGACGCATCACTAGCATTCGTCATTTTGAAGCTCCAAATCTCGTAATCAGCAGGTCAGCCTATAGCTAGTTATACAAGGTATAGCTTTGTCATGATGGCAAGCCCTGAAAAAATAGCTTGGCACATAGAAAAGCCAACTAAAAAAAGCTAGCCATAGCTATGTATGACTGGTAGGACTAACAGAAATAGCTAATGTTGTAGCTATAAAAGCCATGAAACCTTTCACCAAAGTGGTTCTATTTTAAAAAAATTACGCATTGACCTTTCATTTGAACTTTCTTACCTCATCATGATAGTTATTTGTTTTCCTTTCATCATCGCTACCACCACTTAAAGTCGATATTTTACTTAATCGATTTGATTCTTCACATGAAGTTTTTGCTTGTGCTTCGTTTTCACGTATATATCTATAGCTTGCTTTGTTGTGCATTACCAGAACATTACTTACAAAGTAAAAGCTGCATTTAAAAAAATTAAAAGATAAATCGGTAAAATATATTTGACAGAACCTTAAATATTCAAATACTAATGTTTATAAACTACTTCAATAAATCGGCTGCGAATGAATTTTTACGAACAAAAATGACTACCATAAATAATCGTAGAGTGTGAAATCCCCCAGTATAGAATTAAAGATGATTTCTGTATCATTGAGCACATTGAATATATAAGCTACCGACTTTTCGCCTGACCATTATGCAATATGTATGTTCAATGTTTGTGCATACTTTAGAATTTACATATCTACTGATATATATATATATGCATATATAAATAGATAATTGGCCTTAATCCCAGAACTTTGTCCAAATGAAAGCTTCGCTAAATTTTGCATATATTTATATGAAAAAATAGTTTTTCTTGTATATTTCCATAACTATGACCTTTCGTCTTTAACATAATTCTTGGAACAGCGTAGACATCCACATTTACATATTTATATGCATTTCAAGTTTTCTCTGAAATTCGTCATCTATTCTACATATGTATCATTAGACAAGCCAGTATGTAGCAATATGTATGCCCACATGTACGAATGACTAGTCTACATGTGCATACGTGCTTTTCGCATTTAGTCTCACATAATTGATAATTTTGGACTTTTCATCCGATGTAAGCATAGCACGTATATGTATGTATGTATGTATGCAATTTGTAAGTACTTCGAATTTGAATACATTCTGATGTTACGGTTACATTTAACAATAAAAGCACCTTTCTATGGGTGCGTAAAGCAACACATCCACATCTAACCTGTCACTTTTGGTCTCATAAGGATTATCTATCATATCATTCATGAGTTCTTCATCCAATGGAGGCACCGAGTACACTGTATCCCATGTATTCGTACTATTGGGTATACAAAACCCAAAGTTAAAGTCATAGCTTTTTACTAATTGATCACGGAAATAATGCCTCTCGATCATACGAAATTCCGGAACTGTTTCATCACCAACGCTAAATACGAGGGAAGTTTGGATTGTCGGCAAACGCAACACATCTTCAGAAAACTCATAGTTTATGCATCTGTACTCATTTTCATCGATTTCTGCTAGATCGGCGAATTGTATTGGTGGAGGATTGTCGCGATTAATTTCAAAAATTATTCTTTTTGTTGCATAATCTTGTATTGAGAAGTTGAGGTATTCAATGCCGTATATATTTGCTGAAAGTGGGCAGAGAAACCCTGAAAGTGATTCGAGAATAAAAAATTGGCTGAAAAATATATATGGATGCTTTTATGCCTTTCGATGTAAAAAATTTTGGAAAGAGATAAGTTGACAAATATAGCGGAAAGGATTTACGGATTACGAAAACTTATAATTAAAATACTGCCAGCTAAAATTATTCGAAATATTTGATTTTAACAGATTTTTGTTCATAGGTACATGAATACAAAATGGTCGACGTAATATTGAAAACCAACATAAAAGAAGTTTTTAATAATCGAATGAATTGAATACTTTTCGAAATACATATTTAAAAATACTTATATTTCTTAATAGTATTCTATATTCAATTGATGTGAAATAGGTGACCTACTACTAAAAATCAATATAAAAGAAATTGTTCTTTAAACCCTTTCTGTCAACTATTAATATACGCGTAGGTATTTATTTTAATTGATAAAGTTGTAAGCAAATACCATTCGTCGGCGTGGTATTTCTCAGTACATCTTCTGGTGTAATACTTCTCCAACCACCATCTTGTGAAGGCATATATGAAATACAGGTACTATATACCAGAAGGCGCGAGTTATCTTAATCTTCTCGAGCACTATACCGTGAGGTTAAATTAAATACAAATAATCAGGTTTGCCTTAGGAAGGCAATGTGATTGTAATTCGTTTCAAAAGTGATAAGAGTAGCAAAATAAAAGAGTAAGTTTTGAAACGTTTCAGACTCCATTGAACCTTGAAGAGATTAGTTATTTCGTATTTCTTATTGAACGTTACAATAGAAATAGTTCTTAAATCACATGCGCTTTCATTTGATAAAGTTTGAAAATTATTATTAACAGCAACTAGTGATAGACGGTGATTAAAGTATAAACTATGGCTGGATTACCGCCAGGACTGTCGTCTACTTTATTAAAAAGTGCGATATGTCGCACAACGGTGCGTAGTCGTCCGTATCCTACGCTTTTTTAGTGAGTTTTTGAATTGACATGAGGAACCTAAAGAATTTTTTGAAAAGTTTGTAAAATGCTAAACGTCTTTTCTAGCTGTCTGACAATATTAAGCTACCCAGTGCTCATCTGCACAGACAGAAAGAGGCAAAAAAATTTTTTGACCTTGAGATTTCCCAATATTGAATGACTTGCCGATTCTATAAGCCTGGACCATTTTATTTCATTTCGTATTGGCGTTGACTTTTTATTTTATCGGCTTAGCTTTCCTGGATTGTTAAGTAAGCCTTTTCATGAACCTAACGAATTAGATTTTCCATGGGTGAAATTTGTGGAGCAGAGCGTTGGCGACATTAGAAGGCAAGTGTTATCTTACAAGCGAAATTTTACTAGATAGTAAATAATGCATAAAAATTTGTCTGCTATTTTTTACGCCTAAGAATATTTGTAAAAAGTATTACGAGTAGGATAGTAGTAAGAGAGTTTAAATTTTACGGCGGTAAATATGGTTGTTGCGTAAAGGTGGTTTCATATTAAAAGTATATATATATATATATATATATATATATATAAGTGTCTAATACGATTGAAAATGTAAAAGAATTTTTGATTGTCTCTTTCCCCTCAATCTAGAATGATTCATATTGGAATGTCACTTGAAATATCACTTAGTTGGTATTCTTTGTATTTTTTAGTGGCCTTCATGTTTTGAAATTTCGCGCAAGCGGAATTGTTGTACAAGTAAATACCTATTCATAATGGTAGGCCAATATGCGTTCATATAAGTACATGCATCCATACACGAATGTTGGTACCTGCTGACACATCCATCCATCCATCCATATTGTATGTATGCACATTTCATTCCAATTCAACTATAATGTACGCTCCAAAGATTGCACGCATTTTTCTGCGGGTCACTTTATAGAATTACAGGTGGTAATTTACTAAAATTAAGAAATTTTAACGTAAACTGCAATTATAATATGCATCATTTCAAAAAAAATTCCTCAATAATGTTTACTACTATCTGCCTTGACCCCAGAATTTGGTCCCAAACGAAAGGTCACACTAAATTTTGCGTGTATTAATTTGAGAAGAATAATTTTTTGTGCATGTTCCCATAATTGTGACCTTTTGTTTGGCACACAATTCCGAGGAACTCTATTACTAGAAGTTAGTACTGCTTGTAAAGTTCTCTTGAGTCTAATTTATTTCAACGAATTTTTCAGAGAATACATTGAATTAGTGGATAAACAAAAAGTTGCCAGCGATTACAATGATGAGTCAGACCATAAGCTTCATAAGGGTAATTGGGACTGGCACTCGTACATATTAAAGGTGATGTTTGCTTGCCTTGATATCCTATATTTTTATCAAAGTCTAGCAGTCTTGGTAATCCCGAGGGTTAATTAAAATAAGACTGGTTTTATGAAGGATAAAACCGGTTTTGAACAATAAGTTAAAATAACTACCGTATAACCGGGGCACTGAGGGCTCAATTGTATAACTGTCCAAGCACTGATACTATCCAAGTTCTGTTACATAATGCATTCACCGACTTTAACATTTCAAGTTTTAATTGTAGAAAAGGTTTAAATATATTTCAAAATAATCAAAAAAATGTTTAAATAGTTCTATGTTTCACGAAACTAACTGTAGCTCGTAAAATTTAAATTCAAATGCAATTTTTTTCGAAGCATGTATGCCCACCAGAAAACGGAAGCTTCATCGGACAGAGAAACATACAGATACAGTATTGGGAATTTCTATCGAGTATTAGGATGGAATTGAGTAAAAAGAAATGATTTGATAATGGTGAATGATACCCCTATTGAACTAAAGCATATCAATAACTTCAAGCTTGATGTTTTCTAAGAGATTAAACATAGCAATCTTGTAGCCGCGAAATCCACCAACATCCGTTTCCTAAGGCCAGCTTTTGTGGTTATAATCTTGCATTAGTTCCGGATCAATCCCAAATCCAAAATCTCTAAGAGACAGCTGATAATCATCGTCATCCTCATCTCTGCCAGCTTCATACTGAGCTAAGCACATTGCATTTGGTCACATATCAAAGACTATGACCATATTTTCGTCTCTTTCCAAATTGTCAAGATTGAATTTGCTATCACTCTCATTATCTACTTGGGCATTGCTACCCAAAGCCGAAATCTCTCCAGCCGTAACAAGCAAGTAACAAAAATTTGAAAAAAATGATGGAAAAATTTGCCCGAGGATTCTTTCCATATATTCCTGGTTATATTTTGAGAAAACCGGCTCTACCACCAATAAATCTAATTTCAATTTTTTCCCATAATTTAAAATTGGCCTACTGACTGAACGTACTCTTGTTTGAATCAGCGTACTCACTTTTGAGTCGATGTACTTCCTCTTGAAAAATTAGTGCTACAAAAAATGGTAATTAGGTAATTGTGAACTATTTAAAGAAAAAAACAATAAAGTCAATTTTTAAACCTTATTTCAATGGTTTTATTAATTATTTTGACATCTTAACACTCCTGTGCTCTTTGTTACAGGGAAAACGACAGGAATCGTTTCGCGAGACATGTCCCAGGACTTCTGAACTACTGGATTCGATTCCAGATCTAATGACTGGAATACCAATGTCTTACTCTTTTTTCAGTACGCTACATGGAAAAAGCTCGATTGCTCCGCACACAGCTGCATGTAATTTGAGAATTCGATGTCATCTACCTTTGATTGTTCCTAGTGATTGCGGTAATGTTGATGTGTGCGGCATTCGAGTAGCTGATGAAAATAGGACATGGATAGAGGGGAAGGCCATGCTATTCGATGACTGTTATGAACATGAAGTATGGAATGACTCGGATCACTCGCGAGTGGTAAGTAGTCATTTAATAATTTTTGCCAATGTTTTGAAATAAATTACTAAAAGAGTAGGAATTAGTAAAAGAAGAATTGGTATTCTGCTCTCTGTTCCAGTAAGGCATTCTTCCAAGTCGACAAAAGCTTAGTTTGAAATAAAAGTTTTAATTCATTCAAACGTAAGATTAAGGACAGTCAAACCATCAAATAGAATTACACCATGAATGATCTTTAAGTAAATATCAATCAGAAGGGCTATATTCATTTCATAATGACCAGATGGGCAGCATCTATTTTGAATGGTTTTATTCTTTCATGGAAGATTGACATATCAATAATTCTATACTATTTCATAGGAATATATATATGTATATGAGATTTTTATCTTGTTTGAGATTTTGAAATACATCCGTGAATTTGTCAGTTTTGAGTACTTCCGGAAGAAGTGCATTCATGTTTTGAATGATTTGATTGTTTCAGTACAAGTATGATCCAATCGATTTTATGTTATATGCTGATTTGGATCTTCATCAGTTAAAAACTTAAAAACTGAAAAAAAATTCGTTGAAAGCGAATTCTTTTTATCTGATACTTACTATACTATGAAAGCTGTAAACCAGCAAAAAATTATTTTTCATTTTCATGCAGGTTTTGCTGTTCGACTTATGGCATCCAGAACTTGATTTGAAAGAAAGAGAAGCAATTTCAAACATGTTCAATTTTGCTAAACAAAAAGGTTGGATGTCTTAAGTTTATCTTGCTATTTTTTTATTATGCTTTTTGCAGTATTAATTCAATTTTAGTTAGTGCAGTCATATTCTAAATGAGCGAAAATTCTCATGCATAACATTGTACTAAGATATCATTCGTGCACTTTTTTTATATGGCTTGCAATGTGCTAGATATATCATCTTTTGCGTGATAGCAGTTCATCAACAGCAAAATGATGTACTCCTGCTAAAGTATCAGTTCACCAGTTTTGGTTATGCACAGAGATGCGATTGTATCATTTGATAGCTGCTTATGTCAATGTCGAAGAATTGAATATTCATTGCAACAAATGCTGCAGCAGAGTCTGGATTGTTACAATTGTATGTACATGGGAAGGTAATAGAGCAAACCCGAGAGAAGAAATTTTGGAGAACATTGAAGTAGAATTAAATCTGAAAAATGACATCCATATTTAAAGTGTCGAGTAGTCATCAAAATCTAATAGTATACCTTAATTGCTCACAGTTCAATGATCATTACGTAGCATGCAGTCTAGCGCAAATGATTGTGCAGGATGTTGACAATGTTATGTTACACTCCGATAAAGAACCTTTCTGCTGAGTATGGTTGCTATAACACTGGACCAAAGTATATTCGATTGTGCGAAGATGCTGCTGGTCTACAATTTAGCTGGAATACTTGTTGGATTTATGACACCATTGATGCAGCTTCTAGTAAAATATTTAAATACTTGAAACGTTAGTGGAGCTTGCTTGCCCTTTCCTTCTTCTAGCTGTTGGTGGTAAAAAAAAGTCCTACGAAGGTGTCCAGTAGCTTATTTCGAATGTCCGATTGATTCACTTACACAGCTCAGAAGCGATGGCTGGATTCATGAAATCTATGAAATAGTGCAATTATTCCCAAGTATTCTTGAATCCATTGCCCATTTCTAGCTGCAGAGAGTCTTGAGTGCCAAAGGATTTTTCATTCAAAGCTTACAATCATTTAAGTAAAGACAAGTTTTTGAAGACAAACTTTACTTAAACCAGTTGCAAAATATCTTCGGTGGTTACAATATTTAGTTGGTTAAAAGGAATGTAGAATAACTTAAATTAAGTGGTTCAGCTTGTCAGAAAAGCTGTATTTTATAAGGTGACTAAGTCATAAGTTATAGTACAATGTGAAGGAAATAATTTCAGTCATTTGTAATCTATATAGCTATACTGTTGCAACCTTTTAATGTGGGCTAAAAAAAAGTGCAAGTTCAAATATAATGTTAACCACATTATATTGTGCTGGTGGACATTTAGTAGTGTCTGCTAATAGTGTTGCTTCTACAGTGCAGAATTGGTGTGGGCTACATTAATTCATGCAAAGTTTATTTTAAAAAGTATGTTGCTATTGTAATCAAATTGAGTCATATTTAAATCAACTTCTACAAGTATAGAAAAACATAAGTCCACCTTGAAAGTAATTTCTGCAATGTTTGCATCTTGCCCTGAAGCCAACAATTTGATGGTGTTGAAGAGCTCCGATGGACATTTAAACCAGACTACAAATACACCAGAAGATGTTGCTAAAGATTCTTTAGTTACGGAGGAAACTCAGATTACTACTGAAATAAAAAAGATGTCAGAAAAAAATCATTAAAAAGTGTTAACATTTGCAGCTCAAACAAATGTAATCCAATTGATGACCAATAAATGGAAAAAAAGCAAATCAAATGATCAGATTTCATCCAAGGCTGTTAAATAATTTTTGTCAATATTTTGAGGATCAGAAAAACAAACCTTCAAAAAGCATCAAGATAGTGGAAAGTCATGAATGATATCACTCCTTTACTTTCAGCTGGTAGAGATCAAGCTTATCAGGTTGTTTCATCAAATTCATCTGGTCAAGTATGAAATCGTATTCTTCCCAAAACAAGTTAAGGATGTGGACAAAATTGTGCAGTGAATCGAGTTTCTACTTTACAAACTTTTCATTGAATTTGAATGTTTAAAAAAAGACTTGATTTAGTTGACCACTTCAATGTAAGTACTAGCTGCAAAGTTTATAACTTCCTAATGATAACAAAAATCCCACGTTAATTTCTATAATTCCAATGGAAAAAAATTTCTCATCACTGGATACAGCTTTTCTAGTATAGATTTGGAGTTATTATCAGGTATCCAATGAGAAAATTAAATTCAAATCTATTTCATAAAGAGCATAGGAAATAACTTGTTTTTTTCTTATCATCTTTGGAAAGTATGCTATGAATTACAGTTTGGTAAGTTGAATTAAAATGTGGTCAAGAATATCAATGAAATGTATTTCATCATTAGTGTTGATTGTGGTCATACACTTGGATTTTGAAGTGAAAAATAGTAAAAGATGCTGCTGTTGTTTTTGGAGGCAAAAGAATATCAAGAGTTGTACAGCTTATTAGAGGATGTGATTCTTCAATTCAGGTACTAACATTAATTTTTCAAAATGGTAATTGCAGCTGTTTTATTTGTGGTATTCCTGACAGTTGCAGCTGTCTTATTTGTGGTATTCCTGACAATGTGCCTAGTATGTGTTGTTGTACAAGTTGAAAAAAGTGGCATGACTTAATCGTGTTGTTTAAGTGATGTTGAGAGCCGCATGCACTTTCAAGAGATTCTTTGAGATGCAAACAAACCATTTTTCTGCATAACTGTAGCTGTCACAGCAAATCTAATGCAGTACAAATTGCTCTAGCTGATATAAATATAATTGTGCAAAAACTTTCAGCTTTGTTTATGTTAACCTTGTGATTTATTTATTATCCAAAATATTAAACAAGAATGGACCAACTAATTGCATGAGTATAAGCTTCAAATAATCAATGAAGGTAGATGGTTTAAAAAGTCAGGAAAATCAAATCCAGGAAAGCATTTTTTTTAAAATTGGCAATATTTTCAGTGAGGAATGTCAACCAGATGAAGGATCAGAATGTAAAACCTATGCTCGTAGGGCAATGATAAGTTGTGGACAATCATTTAATTTTAATAGCAAATGGGCAATTCAGCAGCTGTTTCCTCATCATTAAGAAATCATAATGCAGTATTGTTTGCACTTTGATGGTGAAATGGTGCCTGATTACTTGCAGAGAGGGGAAAATTTGGCCAACAGTAGTATTGCAGTTGAAGAAAGTGACAATTAGATGTTGCTTAGCATTCAGCAAATATGAGCTGATTTCTATTTCAAGCCAAAGAATTTAAAGCGATCGATGTACAATTTTTGTTTTCACGTATGCACTCTCCTACTGTTATGAAACAAGATTGTTTTCATAACAATATATAAGTGTATAATGCTCAATTTTCTATTAAAATCGTTCTGCACATGCCTTCTCTAATATTTCGGATTAAAAAAATCAACAAAAAAATTATTTAAGTTTCTGAAAGTGCCTTATTGCTTACAAATTTTTGAGATTTGGGTTAGAATTTAAATAGTAGTCTGATGGTAATAATTTATTTTTCAAAATATAAATGTGCCCCCACACAATTGTAAAATTATAAATTAATGTTGCTCACACTATTTTCTCTGAAATAAATTTATCTGGCCCACACTATTTCGAAGCTAACTAAATATAGAATGGGTTTAAATTTATTGCGGTTTAAATTAATTTACGTTATTTGATGAAAATTTTACTTAATAAACAGTGTGACCCACACTAAATGGTTTTATCAGTTTAGCTCGACGCCTTTCTCACATATGAATGCGAATTATGTAAAATCGTATTTATCCGTTTTTATTCGTTTGTCTGAAATTTCGGGATCTTAATTTTAGTCTTTTAATGCTGAAGCTTCTTTTATGAAAAGAATATTAAGACCAAATCTTTAATGCATTCTGTTTTCCATCACAAAGTCAAAACAAGTAAAAATTAAAGTTGATACTTGAGGTTACTGAGATACAATGGACGAAAATATTTATCGCCGACAGTCTGATTTCCTTTCTAAGACTCCTGAAGTTGGAAATGAAATATATGTCATCGCAGTGAGATCCCTACATAAGCGCCAGCCACCATTCCAGATTTCTCCAGTCTTACTCGGGAAGTATTTCAATCTACTTCAACTACCGGCACGGACATTAGTGCAAGCTGGACTCATATCTATAACAGAGCTGGATAGATTCTTGCAATGCTCTGAGTCAAGAGATGACGTAAAAATACCGATTGCCTTGGCCATCGATGAATATGACTTGTCTACACCTTTTGCCAAACAAGTTGATGATTTCGAATTCGTGGAGATTCCGTCTTCAGTAATTCCATCGCATCATAGTGATCAGGGCCCAATTGGAAGCGTAATGCATAAAAATGGTATTGAAATATCGGCATCTGAATTAGGGAGGCTGATGCATCTTTTATCAACTCCCCCCATGTTCTTTGTTCGTCAGGGACTAATATCGGAAGCTTTTCTGACATCTCATGCTCCTGGCACAAGAAACGAGATATATTTTTACAGAGAGTACGAGAGAGGTCATCATTCACACGAATCGCACCCTCACGATTCTAGGGGGCTTGGATTGTTGCATTCAAATCATGGTCAGTGAAAAAAATAGTGTTAGTAAGATTATAAACCTATATGCAGATGTAGAGAGTAGGGCACTGAGGATTTGAAAAGGCAAACTTTTGCTTTGATTGTTCTTCAGCTAACAATAAGTCCATTTTTGTTGAAATATAAATATGTCAATATCCCGAAAGCTTGACACTTGGCAGGAAATCAAATTTTTATTTACTCTCAGCTTTAACCATACTAATAGAAAGGTCATATCTAAAATCCATGCCAAAAAATCAGGTGCATGAGATCACTACATGTTGAGTTTCAAAAATGACGCTATATGTTTAAAATATGATTAGTTTCGTGACATATGCTGATGTAATATCATTGGCTTAGGGAAAAAGTTGTAGCTCAACTTAAATCAATCGGATCAATTTTTTTTTGTGGGTCAATCTTAGCTTCCCCTCCAATTTTGGTTGGGTGGAAGTCCGCATTGATTGAAAAAAAGGATTTCCTATGTAAAATGAAATAAACCTCCCTGTTTTATGAAGCGGGTGTCGAGATGATTTAAATTAAAATTTAGTAATCAATTTTTCACTTTTGCGAACTGAACGTTTGGCTTCACCTTGTTTTTGATCCTCGAAATATTAATGTGAAAGTTTGTTTACAGCATTTCTCAAAGGGAATGTATATTATTTATTTTTATAGATTTATCACTCCACCACCGACTACAGCGAGACAAACGGAAAAAGCTACTTTTTTTGATAGCATTATGGAATATATTTATTTTTGTTCTAGAACAAATGAGAGTTAGCCTTATTGCTGGAACATTAATGCTTATATGATCGATTCATTTAATACTTTAGATTTATTGATATTTTAGATTTTAAGAACAGCTACTTTTGAATGATACCCATGTTTTATTTAAAATTCAGATTTTATGGCATTTTTATCAGTGGTATTTGTAATTTATGAAATTGTTTGTGCAGGTCACCATCATGATGTACATTCTCACACCCATGATCATCACCATTCGGGGCATCAGGGCCATCATCATGACCACCACCACTCTAATTTGGGGGATCACATCCCTAAGATAGGACCTCCTCATCTGAGGCATCACGGTCCACATGGAGGACACTCTCATGGGCACCATGATGCACCTATGGAACCTCCTCATTGGCGGCATCATGGTCCCCACGGAGGTCATCATGGCCCCCATGGGGGTGGACCTGGTAGTTTCCATTAATTATGAAAAATTTTGGGTCTATGATAAGTGTTTTTTACTGGTTGGTGTACTATATCAATATATTGCAGTGTCATTTTAGTTTTCAAATTATTTTTCAATGTATTTAAATATTTCACTTTTTAGCCTTCAAGCATACTTTTATTCTTTATCATTTAAAGGATTCCTTTAGTATGAAAGTACAAGACGTTTTTTTGTGCAATTGCTAAAATTCAACATTTAGGATCGTTTATTTGGGATAGAGAAGCGGCTTATCAAATGACTCTCTGGTTCAGCAAATTATATCAGTAAAAATTGAGTCGCAATGTCGCCTTACCGAACCACCAATTTTTAAAATTTTAGTGATGCCATTTTCAAATGAACAAACCTTGGTGAATTCAAATTTTTCTGTGTTGCTCAGTAAATCCAGTGATAGATTTTATTTGATTCAGGTTCCTTAGAGTATAACAAAATTGAAAAATTATCAGCTTATGATTTTATACGAATTTCATACAAGTATAGTTAGTGCAATTAGTTGATGGGACAGCAGAGATGTTTAGTAAATTTTTTTTAAATTTTCCATCATTTATGAGAAAAATTTTTTCATGCATAAATTTTTCAATTTGTTGTAGATACTGGTTTATGAGTTGAATATTATATATTTTATAGAAGAAAATTCGGTTGATAACATAACTTAATTTCGACAATTAAATTTGAAATCCTTGTTTTATAGTGGAGAATCATCATATTCAAAGTAGGAATAAAAATTGGTTCTTTAATGATTGAATCTGGTAAATTTGCTTTTACTAGATTTTTTCTCAAGGCAAATGATCAAATATGGTATGAAATGCATGAGTCCATCTTCAGAATATCAGTTATTTTGAATTTTTTTAAATAAAATCATTAGATGGTCTCAATAAATTCATTCTATGCACATTTTTTTATGTGATCATGTCTAGCTCAAGTTTAATACTCAGTTTACAATGTGCCAAGAATCTTTCAAGAAATAAAAGGTTTACAAAATTTTCATGAGAATTTGTTCTGCAAATTGTAATGTCAAGAGTCAGTCATACATTTAGTTGAAAGTCTAGTGCAACTAGCAAGGATAACTTATGAACTTACGTTAATACTAGTTGTTGATATAGCATAGAAAGAAAATTGAAGAAAAGAAGTAATAAGTACTGAAGTACATGCTTATACTTTGAACCTAAAGCTATCCAATTAACTTATTCCGTGACAAGCATATTCAAATGATGACTAGTATACTGGATAGTATACTATACTAGTCTTAGAAATTGCTAATGTATAGTTTATGCATATAACCAGTTGTTAAAGACTACAAGAAACACAAAGGAAACACAAACAACCAATAATATGTTAGTTTCTGTTCATGTGTTGCTGAGGATAAATTTTGTCTACACAATACAACTTAAGAAAACACACATACAAGATGAATTAAGTCAACGAATTTACAGCTCCATGACAAATTACATGACAAAATAGATCAAATCCTGACAACTAGTTTGCATCAGTACAAACAATTATGCATGGCTAGCAAAATCATAACAGCTGATGTTAACTGTGCATGAGTAGCTTTATGTTGATGATATTGAAAAGATATTTTTTTGAAGATATTGTAATTATTTCCGTCTACTTGTTTGTATGGGCTGATTTTTTTTAACTAACTTGTATAAAAATAAAATGAATCTACCAGTACTGTAACATGTATTTTTTTTAACATATTTGCTGAAAATACTAAATGTTGCTATGATTTTGAATATTTTGGTACTGCCATGAAAATGGTGTAAGCATGCTAGCAAAAAAGCATTCCAAAGATTAAATGAAGTAAAGGACATGCTGTTGAAATAGAATGAGATAGTCAAACTGGATGATATCTGATGAATGCGCAAGGAATAGTTAAGTTTGAAATGGAAGGAGGAATAGCTTTAAAGATCATAAAAGCTTGTGCTAAGCAAAAAGAATGATAAGACATTTTCTGAATGGTATATCTTGAATGCTACAGTTAATAACTTTTTGAATCCAGAAATGTAATTATTCAATAATACGTAGGAATCTAACACCATATAAAACTAGTACATATCTGTTAGGAATTAACTCCCTTAGGGATTAATTCTATTTTATAGCTGTGGTCAGCTTTCATTTATGACGTTCCAAGTAAATTGGCTGCACAGATTCCAGTAGGATTACATATTTTGTTGTGTTGATAGAATTAGTTCACTTTTATCAACACAATTAGTGTATGGTAAATATACACATTTCTGTTACAGTTTCCTGTGTTCTGTTGTGTTTCATGTTTCTAACAATATCCTCACAGGACCAAAGAAATTTGCAGAATTTTTTCATTGCAAACACTTTCTGCAGACTCATTACATTTATATCCAGTATTTGATGCAGCATAGACACCAAGTGTATTGGTCAATATTTAGGAAATAGTAAACTTTAAATAAGTTCTATAAGTTGAATCTTTGGCAACCAACATGCCATGTTTGCTTTGAGGCTAAGTTTTTCTGCACTAAACTGTCATAGTGGTTGCAATTATGGTTCAATTTAATCATACTGTCATTTAAAGCTCTCTATCTTTGTTAAGAACTAACTCCATTAAGGATTAGTTCTTATTATTCTATGTAGCTACAGTGTAATTTGTCAATGGTTTCAGTTTGGTTTCAGTTTGGTTTCAGTTTGCTTTCAGTTTTAATTCAAAAAAGTGAATCCTGTTTTTCATACTGCTAAGTTTTTGCATGTTGCAAAAGTTATTTCACTCCCAGCAACATAAGTAGGTTAATAACAAATTCTATTTCTGTTGTATTATTTCTTGTGTCTGCATTTTCCTAACAATTTTTGAGCTATTTGTGAATAAACTAATAAGTGGCATTCCAAGATACTATGGGCCTTCTAAGAATGACATCTATTCTTCATGTAAGGTTCCTGATCATATACATATTACTAATTATGAGCTAACATATGAAGGTAGCCTTATATTAAAATTGAAAAAATTGAAATTCAATTGATCGTGTTCCACAATATTTTTTCTGGTGTAATTATTATTATCCTAATATATTCGGCAGTGCTTGACAAAATAGCTTCATGGAAACTTGCTTCCTCAGGATATGTGTTGACCATATCCAAAGCCTGCATTATCTAAATTTAGAGATTTTCCATTATCTGTGTGCTTTATAATTTAAGACCTTGTTACTTTTATATGAAATGTACCAATTTGAATGAATTCCCGCGGGAATATTAAAACTACCAGCAACTGCGTATTTTTTCATTTAAAAAACTGAACGTTTTTGTACTAACAGGGAAAACAACTCTAAAATTTATCATTTCAAAGACGACATTAAGAATCTGAAACGGAGCTCAAAGAATGACTATAAATCTTAGAGTATCATGGTCTTATCAAGGTGAGCGTAAAAGTGAAAAGCTAGGAGGACTTGCTGACAGCACCAATCTTGATGAATTAAAAGGCTCTATAGAGAAAATGAGTGGGATTAGTAAATCACGGCAGTCGATACTTACCGGATTTCCTCCAAAGCCAATTCCTGATGGTAGTATGCATGAGCTGATTGCATTACTCGGCATTGTCAATGGATCCGCAATTTCTGTATTAGAAGGGCCCGAGATTGCCAACGAAGTTACTATTCAAAATGCAAATTCAGTGAGTACTGACATGCAATCTGACAATAGAGAAAGCATGAAGTCCCTGTTGGACTTCGGCTTTTCTTCAGACATGGCTTCAAAAGCTTTAATGTTGTCTGGTGGAATTTTGAACGATGCAATTGAATTGTGCCTATCTGGCGGCTTAGATGATCAAATGATTGATTCTTCTGTTAACACCAATTATGCTCCTACAATGATTCGTCGCGTTATCAACGCTGATAACTCATGTCTCTTCAACTCCATATCGTACTGCCTGCATAAACAGAAGACAGGAGGGGCAGCGATGCGAAGGGTTATCACTCAAGTTGTTTCGAGAGATCCAGAAATTTTTACCGAAGCAATTTTAGGTAAAGCTCCTTCTGAGTACTGTGCTTGGATCGAAAATCCAGACAAATGGGGTGGCGAGATTGAGCTATTTATTTTAAGTAACCATTTCGGAGTCGAGGTGCATCATTTTATTTTAAATTTCACAAAGAAGTTTTTCTAATGGATTGAATATTTCAATCAATCCTTTGAGAAATTTTAATTTTGTGTGCGGCATAATTGGATGAATTTATGAAAGCTATTGGCCGCACCAAAGCATCCCATATACCAAACTGTGGTCCTCTCATAAAAAATTACTCATAAGTTAAAAGTTGAGAAATTTGATAATTTTTCAGTTATGGGCAGTTTTAATAATAGTAAATGAAGGTATAAGAGGTTCATCGGTGTACACATAAAATATTGCTTCTATATTAAATATGTACATATATATGAACATAATTTTATTTCCATCAATTCTCAACTACCAACCCATTCAACTGGTAAGAGTTACAGAAAAGGAATGATCTTTTTATTACAGTCGAAACTTTGAGGAAACTCAAATTCGATTCATAATAATGGATAATGCTAGTCACAAAGTATGATCCAACCGTTTTCAACACCTTCATCATTACAATCAATGGGAATTTTCTATCTAATCTTGAGTCATTTGTACTAATATGATTGATTTTTATCCGAAACAAATAACTCAATCATAAAAATTCAAATGCATTTGTATACCAATGTACCACTAAATTCCTACAGATGAACTTGAATAGAAGTACTAAATTTGAAGGTGGGGACAGCATACGTTTAATGTTATCAACTGGTTTTCATGTTGAAAGTGTTAATGAAAAACTAGTTTTACTGGCAAATTAGCATTTTTGACACTAAAATTTTTGGTCATTAAAAGTTTGCTGGAAAATGAGAAGAAATGCACTAAATTTGGGATTAAAAATTTCGTGTTGAGATTCATGCAAAAAGTAACTGATGTGGTTGTCTATTGCTTCCAATGATGTTAACTTCTAATACAGATAGTGTAAGCTGTTAAATGCTGTTATTATTCAACATTATTTAGGTACATCTATTGGATTCCAAACTACAGAAACAATGATATTAATAGTAAATGCTCTGGATAGTGTAGTAAATTTCTAATCGTCCTTTTTTATGAAGATTTGTGTTGTGGATATTTTAACTGGAAATCTGTACAAATACGGAGCCGAAAAGAATTTTCCATTAAGAATTTTTCTACTATACGACGGGGTCCATTATGACGTCATCAGTGAAGCGCACAATCCTACCGCTCCAGAATCAATGGATACTACACAGTTTTTAGTACAGGATGAGATAAAGGCGGAAGATGCTAAAGCAATTGCAGCTGATTTGAGAAGCCGAAAACAGTACGTTAATTTAGGCGGATGTGATTTAAAATGCCTAGTTTGCGAGAAAGGGTTGAGAGGAGAGAAAGAAGCTAGAGAACATGCGGTAGTAACGAAGCATCAGAATTTTAGCCAAATATGATGCATTGGAAATACGTATTGATACCTAGATGCACATGGGTACATTTATATATATATATATATATATATGTAATATTTCATTAATACATACGTACAGATTAATGTATACTGGTACAGACATATGTGCTAATTTGTAAAATTATTAGTAATTGCTAGAGTTTTAATCGAATTTACACTGTTTTATTATGAAAATGTGTCATTTTTTTAAGAAATTGGATTTACGACTTAACTAAATTTAGCGAATGGCCCCTATGTTAATTGCCATTGCCCATTTTGATTAGCTTAGATGTCAACAAACGAATTTAAAATTCTTTTCTTAACTAATTGTACTTTACAGATTAATGCTGAAACCCTGGCCCTGATACTCTTCGTTTTTAGAATTCTACCTGAAAATTCTTCTATTTACTTTATATCATATCTATAAATAATGTTTTATGCTAGAAAGACTGATGATAGCAGGATAATCTTGTCATTGATGTTAGGGAAAATTTGATATTAAAGTGCTGTAGTAAATTTAGATTTTGAAATTTATTATAGGAAAAGCTGCATATTCCAGGTATAATTGAATTTTTTGTGCCAAGTTATTCCTATGAGAAGGCATAATTTAACATCAGATTCAATGTAATGGCCAATAAGACAGCAATGCAGCATATGCCTTCCAGTGAAATTAGGATTATCATCTTATTAACAATTCTTTCTAAGCTCAAACAATGATAATCCTAGCAGTATCTGGCTTGTTGACAAAACCTTTGTGCCCTTCAATATCAAATGTTGGGAGTGAAAATTCAAGGCCCAGCAGTGTAATATTATTCAGTTGTTTGAACATGGTAGTTTACAGACTAAATTGGCAGAGATAAAGCACATAAATGTGATGATTTCGTGACAGACATGAAGATATAGCGCATGACCGACTACTATATCAATGATCAAGGCAAGAGATAAATGTACTATAGTATGTTATAACTACAAAACAAGAACTTACAAACCTTAACCTGCGTGATTGGAAGCGAGTCTACCAATCACCGCATATATTATAATCATAGTTTATCATTGACTATGATCAATTTTCAATCATGATCATATAGCAACAATTTAACTATCCAAAACTGCAGCCATCCTAACAATAAACCAATGAATGGACACCACATATTTTTTTAAGTAAATGTTGTATTTTCAGGTTGTGCAGCTGTGAGATCAGTAAAATCAACTGTTGCTGTTGCTATTAAATCCTTGGTAGTTTAAGTGATAATTAAACAAGAGAAGTCTATACAAAAACTGAGACCTTTGAATTAAGCTATTGCACTACTAATAATGTAGACCAAACACAAATTGATGTGGAATGGAACAGAAGCGTTTTTGCAAAAATCAGTATATTTGGATGCATGCTGATGTGTTGCTTATCAAAGCTTTTTTAGGCTTTGACTAGCTGAGTTTTAATGCACTAATGTTTTTTAATAAATATAAACCAAGTGCTGCAGCTGTGATGAAGGCTATGTACATTTGTGCCTACTCATACAGCATTTTCATGTTAGCATAGGTTCAATATATTCTTGACTACAATCGGGCTAGTAGCATCTGTGATAAGTCTATGTTAAGGTAATCAAAATAGTTTTCCAAGGTTATGAAAGGATGTTTTGTAACAAAGTGCTAGGACCACATTTATAAGGATCACATGTATGGATGTTTTGTATGTGCATAAGTCAGCCGCTATTATTGGGCAGTTTTTCGTTCTATATGAAAATTTGTTTTTTGTATTATGGTTGTTCCAAATCAAGAAACTACTTCAGTTAGCTCACTCTTGTATCTATCAATACATATAGTGTTTTTAGACTTTAGAACAGTTCTATACATAATATATTGTTGTATTTCGGTCTTTGTTACTTGTTTGCTTGGGGTTTGTTCCAAATCTTGAAAGTTGCTCCTGATTGCTTCAAACCCTATGTCTGACTACTTCTGGCACAAATCATCAGTTACAAGTAATATCATATTGTAAATGATGGCTTTATATATAAATCAAGTTAAAAATACATTTTTTCTAAAAAATTTTCTCTCTTGAATGTCAACCTTATAGAAGGCTGGTTTGTGCTTTATAATATTATTTATACAATAATCTTTGATCCATTGACATGCTGCATTGTAATGCTAGCATTGAGTACTGATAAAACACCATTCTCCAAAAAAATTATCTATGTTAAAAAGTTGCAGAACTGAGTGTCAGAACATATTGTTCAAATTGATGTACATTGACTGCTATTTTTGAAAAAAAATATAAAAGATTGGACCTATTAAGATTTTTTAGTGCATGAATCTGCAAGTTGCTATCTTTTTTAGTATCAAGTCCAATAATATATTGGCTTTCACACTTACCTTGCAACAAATGGTCATATTATACTCATGCTACTAGGAAAAAATTCAATGACAGAAAAAACAAATACAGTTCATGATTCCCATGTATTGATAAAAAGATTGACAGTGTATTTCTTACCCATGACAAAATGTCAATGAATTTGATCTGCTAGAATAGTACAATAAAGGAGCTACTATAATAGTAAAACTAAAGCAATGACAGCCATTGGATAGAAGTTAGAGAAAGAATACCAAGAGCTGTCAGGATATTTGCTGGTCCTGCTATTTCTTTAAATTGCTATGGCATAACTGCTTGACTTTGTTTGTAAGTGTTTGTTTATGTTTGTCTATATTTCACCTACATCTTTTCTATAATTTTTGCCCCTTTTACCTATTTGCGCCTTTATCCAAATTGCACCTTAAAAGCCAAACCCTTTCTATCTACACCTTTGCCATAATCCTTTATAAAGTCCTTTGTGCACTTACTCCACAAATTGCCACGTGTCATCATTCTTATGGTTACTTGGAAACTTGGATTATTTTCTGCAACCAGCTCAACCTTTAAAAGAATAATTCTATTTTCATCATGCTCCCTGGAAACTCTTCATTATTGTCTTCAAACTTTGCTTCAACTGACTAGATTGCTAGGATTTCTATATATTACAGCTCTAATTCCCCATTCCAGATCATGAACCCTGACCCGTTTTATCTGTCAATATCTTTTGTGAACAATTTCATAACTCATTTTCATTTTATACATCTATCTGTGATTCTCCAGGATTTGCACTACAAAACACAACAGTTCATTCCATGAAATTTCTTAACCAACATTTCCGATCTACACGTAATTGTAGCATCTTTAAATTACTGGCTTAAATTGGAATTCCTTTTAGTTTTCCGTAAACTTCTTTGCAATTTTGAGGAGACTCTTTGGATTTCTACAAACTATTGTGTGTTTTGCTTTCTTCTTATCACTTCTTCACTTTTTTCTACTTCTCCCAGCAGAAGTATGCTAACTCTAGTGGCATGCTCCCATAGTGTGCAATAAGTAGAGGTCACTACTTATATACATTTTTACTTTACCTTTCTTTTCTTGTTTGTTGTTCCCTTGTGCTGTGATTGCACTCACAGCGCGTTATATATTCTTATCTTTCTTTTTATTTTCCAACATGGATATTATTCCAGAAGTTGCTGCCAAAATATAATTCCACTTGAATCGACCTCACTTTCAATTACTCTGCTTTACTCTCTTTATTTCTGCTGAAGACAATTTCTTAAAATTCTTTAAATAATTCTAGAATTGCCACAAACTTAACAATAGATATTACAACATTTACTTATGGGGCAAAAGATGCGACTAGATTTAGCAAGATTTACCGGAGAGCCAATTTCAAGGGCACTTCAAGAGGGTATACTGCAGGAGTTAATAGAAATGTGTTTATTTATTCAATCTTGTGTTTGCTCACTCTTGACAAGTTTATTAAAACTATTATATTTTTATCAAATCTTTTCTTTGCTTTGCTGTTTGCCTGCCCTCTGCCGTACATTGGAGTTTACCCCATACATTTTGCTACATTATATAATGCAGGTATAGGTACTATATCATACTACTATACCCTTCTTCTTCATATATTAACAGGAGCAAAGGAGCAAAAAGTAAATGAATTGCAATATAATGATGAAATATTTGAAAAAAAGAAACTTAACCAATGCGCAAGGGTCTAAAAGCTTGTATGCACTATTGTCTGCTAAAAGCTTTGGGGTACTCTTAAAAAAGGTAGAGAAACAATGATATAGCACTAAGATGAAAGCAGAGCCAGTTCTGTAATTCAATACTTAAAAACACAATTACATCTTTAGAAATCCTTTAAATTTTGTTCGATTGGTGAAACTGCATTACCAGTTACATAGAAGAAGATTTTGAATTCTATGTTAAATAATATTGCTTCAAAACTGTGTGATAGTAGTAGCATGTAAAATGTTGAATATGTACTGCTGATTTAAAACTAGTTTTAAATATAGAAATAAAAATTAAATCAATAACGGGTTACAATAATGTTTGTCTCAGTAAATATCTCAAAATCATTTTCAAAGTTTAGTCATTGACAAGATAAGCAAATATTGAATGGAACAGAACAAAACAGAATAAAACAGACCAGAAGCTATAAGTATATAGTTGATTAACAAGACTAGAGTACAAAACCACTAAGGCTACTTGCTTGATCAAAAGTGAATCTTCTAGTCAATATATGTTGTGGTCAAGTTCAATGATGACTTGCCAAAAAATTTTGTTGGTTCAACAATGACTTACCACTTTTAAAATAATCATATTTAACTAATTTTAGTCTATTAGATGCAGCAATTCCAGCAAATTATGAATGAGATTAATAACAGTAACCCGCAGAAATTTTTACACAATGTCTCTCATGCATTACTAATCTCAATGTAAATACCTCCAAATGTTTGCAGCAATTCATCTTTATGAATTTGTGCAGTGACTGCACAACTCAAATTAGTAATCTTAATTCTCCACAAAATGGCTGTTTATTCATATCTTGCAATCTCTACTAGTTCAAAATCATGCAGCCAAATTGGTTATCATTTCCACTAAATAGACTTGACATACTGGATACAAGTCATCTCTTTATTTGATCATAATATCTTTTCACTTTGTAAAAATGTTTTGAACCTACCAATTTCAGTTTGGTAACCAATGAAACAGATGAATGAAATGTGTTATCTTTGCTACACTGTCTACAGAGTAACTTTTGGAATGCTAAACTGTTTATTTTTTCAGTTCATATTATGAAATAACTTTCATGGGAGTCAATTCTATTTTGTAGCTGTGGTGTGTTTCTCCTGATACTATGTTGAAGTTTCAATCTTGATTATGAGAACAAGTTTCAGTAAATGATATTTTGTTGCGTTAATGAAGTAATCTCACTTCTATTAATACAATTGAGCAAGTGCTAAATACATGAAATACAACTAAGCACAAGAAACTGTAGTAGAAGTGTGTATATTTATCATGCACTAATTGTGTTGATAGAAGTGAGTTAACTTCATCAACACAACAGAATGCATAACCCTACTGAAACGTGCAGCCAATTTACTCAAAATGTTGTAAATGAAAACTAGCTGCAGCTATAAAAATAGAACTAATTCCTAACAGTAGGTAATAATATATGCATCTTGTCACAGATATTTTGAGTTTCTGTGTTACATCTTTAACAGTTTAAGCTAATTTTTTTTTATTTTAGCATAAATATGCATTGAAAAACTATTTGAACTACTCTTTGAGAATATGTTAAAAATAAAATTTGCTCTATTTCTGTTCAAGTGATTGCAGTAATATTTAAGTGCCTTGACTATTCATAAAATTTGTGGCACATAAAAATGGTAAATAATATAGATTTTAAAAATTCAGTGAAAATCTTGAAATAATATATTATTATTTAAGATAAAACTGCTATAGCATTTACAGAGATACTATTATACATGAAAATAATATTCTTTTCAATGCAAATTTTTCTAAAATTTTGTGTCAATAATGAATGTTAACCATGTGTTTTCTTGCCAAAAGAGCTATGGGATAAAAAAAAGGTACAATAGCCAGACAGAAAGAAATATGAATGTTTTTTCAGTAAATACTTCAAGGAAAAAAGTCATTGATGGTAATATACTAATTTGCTGAGCAAATTCCTTTAAATATCTTTCTAATTTGATAAAGTCTGTTAAACACTGCAACTCTTTATTTGTATTGGTGTTAAAATAAAGTCAAAAATAAGTAATCTACTTGTACTAACATTGGCTAGTTACCAGATATAAATAACTTGGTATGTGAATAAAAATCCAAAATAATTTTAATGGCTGAGCATAATAGGCTTAAAATGGCAAAATGACCAGCTGATATGATTTTAAAATGCCTTGAGTGGCAAAAACAATTTTAAAAATTACCGACTAACATTGTTGAACAGTTTATCAGATAGGAGTTAACACATAATTTTAAAAATTTTTGTCATAATATAATTCTACAATAAAGGATTTTTTATTGGAGAGACAGAAAGTTTAAGTGTTGTTTTGTTGAGGTAAATACTATTACTATGGTATGTGAAAATCTACTTTTTCTTGCCTGTAACAATGAAGACAATCATTTTGATAACTGGTGGCATTGGGCAGAATGATTAAAAAAGAAAAAAATGTTCGGACAAAGATTGAAAGGCAATAGAAATCCATTCAGCAACTTGGCAACATGCACATATGCAACAAATGATTAAATTGTTTGATTTTTTCAAAATATGTTAATGCGTGTAAGTGGAATCAACATTATTTTATTGGTTTTGGAAACGGGCATTGTTCATGGCACTACTCATAGAAGGAATTTTAATCTATCTATGAATTTCACAGAGCCATTTAATTTTTCCAAGGTCTTTGAAATTGGATATTTTGAAAGAATTTACCAAAGCTTCTTTTTGGTCAGACTATGATTTCATTAAATTTTGCCTTCCCTCCAAAAAACAAGGTAACTGGTTAAAAGATGAAAATAGAATATGCGCTTTTTTTGTTTCAAAATGTGGTAAATTTAACTCAAATAAAAAAGTACTAGTTACATATGAAAGGAATATTTTTATTCCGAATGCGATAATAATTTTCATGAAAAGCGCGTCACTTCTCAAGTTTTCATTGCGTTTCGTAATGAGTTCCAATTTTCTTCAAGATTTCTGAACAATCGAAGAAGTAGCATCCATGAAATACGAAGCGTGTGTTATAGTTTCTTTGCTATGTGGCTTTGTCTTTTCTTACGCGTTGGTTCCTGTACCTGTAAGGTTTAAAGGGAAGAATCTGAATAGAGTTTCACCAAGGCCTCGTTCGTCCTTCGGAAGCTTAAGTAATATCTCAAAATTCTCCACAAAATGCTACACAATTGCGACAGAACGTGAAACGAGCATAGTAGATCTACAGCCTACTTTGCCTCAAAGAGAACCTTTAGCGAGATTGGTACTCGTTGCTGGTTTCGAGAGTTTCAATCTATCATTGTACAAACAGGTGCGATCTCCAATTTCTGATTTAGTTTTTCATCCTGTATGACAGAACAAGCACCAAAAACAACATGTATGTCTAAATATATATTATTAATTGCGAACCAGTCCTCATATCTTTCTGATCATTTTACCTAAATTTTAACGTGATCAATTTAAGCCATAAAAGGATGACATAAAGCAACTTTGTTTGGAAGATTATTTGTATTTATATGATTTCTGTGCTAGTTAGATAATTTTGTAAATATTTATCCGTATTTAAAATAGTTTTAGCTGGTAATTTTATTTATATACTGACAATGTGTAAAAAAAGTTATTTTATTTTTGTCTAATAACTTTTTTCTATTTCAGGCTGGTGAGCGATTGAAGGTAAACAAGTATGCCAAGCATAGTGTAAAAAAATCCATTTATGAGAAAAGTTCTAAAGTACACTGAGAAAATGATGCAATTAGACTCCAGTTTAAGTGAAGAATAATCTACTAAATTAGTTTTTTCTACTTTGTTTAATCCTTCAGAAACATTTGTGAGATTGAAAATTTTGATGTAAGTTGATTACTTATGTACTGGAATTATTAATGCATGTGTTTGCCCTTTCAAATTCTCTTTCAAAAGTGACTCATTGATTGATCTTAAAATCTTTCTTTTTTAGTGGCCTATTCTAGGTGGCATTCACCGCATAGCATAAATGAATATGTATTTTTTTATTACTGATTTCTAAATTATAGGTATTTTTAGCAAGTTTTTATTGGCTATACTTGTCCAAAAAATATCTAGTTCTACTAAAATACGCAAAGCACTGAAAGCACCAAATCTTTAAATCATTCATTGTCGATTTACCTTCAAAATTTCATTATGTTACAAAAAAATTTTAGTGTTTTTTAGTAGCCTTCCAAAAGCTTAGCTTTTCTTACCCTTTAGAAATATAATTCTGATTTTTCAAAACAAAATTGCTATACATTTTAAGGTGGCAATAAAATCGGAGTTTATTTGGGAACCACAAGTATATAATGATAGTTTTGATACGATAAAAAATTGGAAAAAAATTATGGATTCTAAATTTTTTTTCCGCATAAACTAAATTGATTTGTTATGCTGCAAACAGAATATATCAAATTAGGTTTCAAACAAATATTTGCTTATAATGAGTAGGCAAAAAGTTATTTTATGTAGATTTTCGGATATAGTGAATATTAAACAAATGCAAAAAGTAGTCCAGACAAATTCTTCATTTCCAAAGTTAAGCTTATTTTATAATGAAATGTTTGGAACTTGTTGAGCATCTGAACTCCTTGATTTGTTGAACCAATTCAAATTTCACTTTTTATTGATTTTGATTGGTGTGTAGGAACTCTGTCCTGAGCTGGAGTTGATTGTACTAACTGACAGAGATATATCCGAAAACAAGAGCTATGTCTCAACTGTATTAGCAAGTTCGGATGCGTTTTTCGGCAGTTTGATTTTTGACTACGATCAAGTCCAATTCTTGAGAGAAAGGATCCAACATATGAAAGTGCGGTTAATATTTGAATCTGCTCTGGAGCTTATGTCCTTAACCAAGGTATCTATTACTTGAAATGCTCTTCATCATTATGCAATACGTGCATTCGAATTTTATCGTCCACTATTAACAGTAATGGCGCATTACTAACCGAATTTCTAACTGAAATCCATTGTATTCTCATGTCGTTTTATACAGGTTAACTAGATTAGTATACTATCCAGTATGCTAACCATTATTTGAATCAGCAGCTGCAGAAAAGTTTTTTAGAAAAATCCTAAGTTGATGTACAATTGTGCATTTCAATCTATATTATTACCGCTTGATTTGCTTTGTAATTGAACATGTAGCTGCAGAAAAGTGTTCTAGAACAATTCCAATGGCTTTGATTTTTACATTCGATTAATATATTTGACTCTGAACAACCTGTAATGTCAATAATTTTAATATTTCTAATTTCTACCTTCTATCGAGTTTTTTTCAATAATTGATGAATTTTCAAATTAAAATGTTACCAATGCTCACAAACAAACCAACAGGACTTGTGGGTATTTTTTGCAGCATGTGTAAAAACACTTGTTATTTTGATGAAATGATCAATATTAGAAAAAAATTTGTACGTTTATTTGATATATGTATATATTTTCATTGTTATAGAAGGTTATGAAAGAACATGCGATTAATTATATATATGTATATATTTATGTATTCATGCATAGATAGGAGAATTTACGATGGAAAGCAGTAAAAAGTCAGGCATGCCAGCACCAGTAAAATCCCTTCTATCAAAATTTAGTTCGGGTAAACCTGAAGATCAACTCTTGGGTTACATCAAATTTTTAAAACTGGGTCCAAAACTGCTTAATTTTATACCTGGAAAGAAAGCATCTGATATTCGTTTATGGTTGGAAATATATGGGTATTGGAATGAAGGCGGCATTTCAAATGTGGTCAGTATGTTTTTGACCTTGGGTAGGTATATTTTGCCAAATACTTCAATACCCCTTCCCTCCAAAGGTTTGATTGAGACCCCCTTGCTAGGTAAATTTGATTTTCATGTAATTGCTATTCTTCTTGATATTTTTTGACCGACGAAAATTATGTGAATTAGCTAAATTGTTCGCTTTGACAGTTTATATGGCCACAATTAGCTTAATTAAGGGCTTCTTTTGAAATTTTTAAAATGTTCTCAGAAGGTTATGTCTAAAGTTGAAAAAACTTTTTGTATCATTTTCTACATCAGTTCTAGGCCTAAAAGTTCAAATAAAGTTCCTTTCCAGGTTATGGTTTTTTTGCATTAAGCATTGCTGCACAAAATCTACTCAAATTTGACCTATTTGGGACCTATTTAGCTCAGTCAGTGCTACAGAGTAAATTTTATATATGGTATTACACATACAATTAAAAATTATACCACTGAAAAATATATATATATATGTAAGAATGCATGCATGCATGTATCCCTATGCATTCAATTTTACTTCATTAATAGTGCAGGGACCGCCTTCCAGCATTAATTTAAAGTAGTTTTATCATCAGGAAAAGGCAAAAGTCACCTTAGTACAATCAGGATAGGATTGGTAGCATAGTTCAGAGCAGTATTTATTTAACAATTGATTTAAAATGATCAAACCTATGATACCTGTAACAGTCTCCCCAATTTATTTGTTAACTACTGATGCGCATTTATCTATGCCACTCAACATGAATTACTCATACTTTACTTTCCGGGGACCCTATTCAGGACCTCATATAGTAACCTGAGATTATACCAATATTGCTAGGTTGCTGATACACTAATCTTGCAAGGATTTCTTGCAGTTATTTGCATAGTACAGAAAAGCTACAAAAAGAATAATTAATTATCCATTTTAATTGGCCTGATTTTATAGTACATCAATCCAAGGGATTCAGTGATATGTACATCTCGGTAAAGATGCAATTATTATTTGTATAAAGTTAGAAGGGATGAGTTGAATTTTATGTTTTTTCTTATACTTTTAAGGTGTCATACATCCTGATACAACCAAAATATTTGAAACTCCCAGAGAATATATGAATTGGTATAAAAGTGATAGTCGAGCTAGCTCATTGTTAAAAGTGGACCCTATTCGGGACCTAAAGTTAAAAAAGGAGTCTCCTGTGGTGGCAATTTTGCTCTATAGGAAGCACGTGATAACTGAGCAGAAGTATATATCGCAGTTAATAAAACTGCTCGAAGGACAGGTATACATTTTGCATGTGTCAGTATGTACGTATGTAAGTATTTATTCATTGGAATGTACTATGTAAATTAGCAGATTCCTCCATACATTTTCAGTAGAAGCATTAGCACATTAATATATATATATGTATATATATTAATGTATTTTTCAAGAAAACTTTGAATTCCTACTAGTAGACATGTTAAAATTTTAGCTTCAATGGCATATGAAGTATAAATATACTATAGTTTGAGTATGATACATAATGGTAAATATTCAAAGTTACTTATTTATTGATTACAATATCATTAAAATATAACCAGAGGAGCTGTTTAATTACTCGTTTGTTACATTCTAGTAGGGAGGATAACAGTAGCTTCATATCTTAAAAGATTTAATCTTATTTCATATTAGCTTTCAATTATGAGCATTAATAGCATAAAGTTTTTTTAATTAAAGATTTTGCTTATATAGACTTGCGTAGAACAAAAACTACTGCTTTTGAAAATAATTTTTAGAACAAACTTTCTCCCGAATTAAAAAATTGGGACTGTTTAAAAAAAAGTTACAAATCCAGCATCCTAAACTTTATTATGTAGTGCAGCATATGTATCTCAAATGTGATTATAGCATTTCCTCCTCAGCATGTACATGTTTCGCAACATATGCACCCTTATATGAACATCCCTATATATATATGTATACAAATACATTCCAGTGCATAGATCCAGCTATTTATATGCGTACATACATATAGTCAGAGGCAATCAAATTATTCAAATGTTCATGTTCGTTAAGATATCGCTAGCTCTGTTTAGTATATATTGATGCAGACAAATATAGTATACTATCCAGTATACTAGCCTTTATTTGAATGACAGTTTCAGAACAGTTTTCTAGAACTATTCTATGTTGAAACATGATTATGTGCTTCAATCTATAATACTTTCTGCCTTTTCTTATCTTCTCTATCTGCTGTTTCTGCCACTAGCTGAACTACAAAATATTTAAAAGTGCTTATTGATCTCTTCACAGGGAATCATACCAGTGCCAATATTTATTAACGGAGTTGAGGCTCATACTATTGTGCGGGACTTACTGACCACCAGATTCGAATCTGAACAAATTGCTAAGGGCGTGTCGGTATGTACTACATTAAAAAAGAACGATGCTGTTGAAGTAGATGCTATTTTAAGCACAATAGGTACGTTTTCACATGTATACATTGAAATTCAGCAGAATTTAATTTTAATCAAACAATCGTTGCTTGCCATTTAAGTTTTAAATTAGATGACCACATGTTTTCTTCTTCAGCGTAAGCACTTAATAGAATTCACTCCATACATTAATATTTGAATTTCTGTTCGCAATTTTGGCCTATTCTATTACATAGGAATTTCATATTCTTTTGTGCTATACTATGTATACCACAGCTATAATATTATTTTATTGAAATATCCTTTCAATAAAAAAACCTTCAACATTTTCGAATCAATGCATGTATGTATGTATCAGAATGTGTGTTCTCTCTTCTTGATCTTTTCTTATGAAATGCCCAAATCCTGGTGCACGTGCGACAACATTGTTTAAAATATTCAAAATTTTACTTAATGCTATTGCAGATATGCTTTATTTTCAACATTCTCAGCTTGTATACTAGACTTATGTGCTTGAGTTAAGAAATTGAAGCCTAAGCAATTTGTCCCGAAATAGCATTCAATAAAGGATTATACATAATGCTGCAGTTAAAAAATTACCGAAACTAACAAATGAATCGTATTTTTAGCTGCATTATGATAAGTATTTGATTTGCATTGATTTAATCCAAAAATGATTAGATTTGATTCATGCAATATAAATTATGCTGTAACCACTACAGCTTTTCTACCTTGACTCCGGAACTTTGTCGTATATATATATTTCCATGACTGTCACCTTTCGTTTAAGACATAATTTCAGGAACAGACAGACATCAGAATTACTACGTTATGTAGACTTATACCCTAACCTCCCTTCCCCCTCCACACTCAAATCGTAATAATTTATTACCTGTAAACTCATGAGCCAATAGTAATAGCTTCTTATCGTAATTTTTACTTTTTTTTTTACTGATCAAATTTCACAGATATGATGATTTGAGTCATAATTTAAAAATTCTTTTTGAAATATTTACTTGCTTTTAGATACTGACACATTACATATGATACATTTGTATGCAGATGTATAAAATTGAAGTAAAATCTGAGTAAAATCTGAGTAACAGCAATACAAAAATACTCTCACTTAAGAATCCAATGATCTTTTTATGTGCAAAATCATGTCTATATGATCTTACACTGAATTTATCCCACTGGGATCCCCATTCAGATCCCCTCCCTATACCCATGATATAGATAAATGACCCAAATTCATTTCAAGCGACATACAAT
The DNA here is from genome assembly GCA_032358265.1 of Vaucheria bursata. Classification (NCBI taxonomy): domain Eukaryota; class Xanthophyceae; order Vaucheriales; family Vaucheriaceae; genus Vaucheria; species Vaucheria bursata. The sequence continues at coordinate 16,467 of JAULBW010040684.1, read as the reverse complement.
GCGAATACAGTGTATGAGTTGTATACATATAAAATATATATATGAAATAGATTTAATTTCGAATTGACATACTTAAATATGATGATGAAATTCGTATTTGAAGTCTTTATATGGCTTTTTGTGTTGATGTGCACAACAGACTTGTATTAACATGCATGTATTTTGTATTTGTGCACAGATAAAATATTAATGGATAAGTGCATAGATATTGATGCATATATATATATATATATATATATATATTTCACAAACACATTTGTATATACTTATTCGCATAAGGGTTTCCGCTTGTTGGAGGTCCTGCTGGAAGTATGGAAGCAGGAAGGCGGATAGACGTAGCTACGACTATTCTATCAGCAAAAAATGTGCCCTATATGATAGCAGCACCCCTACTTATACAAGATCTTAAAAGGTACTGCATTTTTGTATTAAAAATCTTTAGTTTAAAATTTTAACTTTAAAAAGGATCTCTAAAGCTTAAAAGTCAACTTACAAAAGAGTATTGTAGTTGCAACTGTAGTTTCCTTTAAATAAGTTTGTGGATCGTAAGCCCAGCTGTATATTGTACCCAATCTTGTTCAGTCCCACACCATCCCAGCTGTTTGTAATGAAGCTATATATTTTCAGTTTATAAGCCCAGCCATTTTTAAACCCATAAAGGCCCGATCCAAAGAGGGCTTAATAAGTGGCGACTACTTTTATATTTCAAAGTGTGTGGTTTTGAAGTTCACATAGAAAATATAATAAGCTTTTGGTCTTTTTTTACAATCTCTTTCTCTCTGCATATGCCTTTCTCTCTTATATGTACTTTCTATCTTTAACAATCATTACAACCAAAGCTGATACATTGAATTACTTTGCGTATAACGAATTAATTCATTGTATCCAAATTTCATTGTATACAAAGTTCGTTTTACCCAAAAAAGCTAAACTCGGGTACTGCACGAATCAATGATGAATTTTTGCTGTAACCAAAAATTTGTCAAAAGCAAATTCTTTCAATTAAAAGTTTATATTAGATAGTTTTGTTGTCATAGCTGGAGGAGAGATGGTGTACAAGGGCTTCAACAGGTTGTATTATACTCATTACCTGAGCTTGATGGTTGCATAGATACTGTTGTTCTGGGGGGTCTTGTAGGGGATAAAATAGCCTTGGTTCCAGAGAGAGTGCGAAAATTGGCCCAGAGAATACACGGATGGACAAATCTCAGGTGCTATAATTTTTATATTCTAGTCGTAATCCTACCCCCCCCTCCCAGTAAATTTCGTCCTCCTTTGTTGTATTAAACCCCCTGGCAAGTTGTCAGTATTTGAAAATTTATTGTCAAAGATATGTATGTAGTATGTACAGTTGGACTTGATCTGCTCGATTTATAAAATCGATTGTAAGCAATTCATCTATATTCAGCAAAGCAACGGGTTGTGACTCTAGTTTCTAACTTCCCCCAAATATAGCAGCATATTGTTTTATTCAATTAGAACAGCATACGCTGTACTCGATTAGAACCACATGCTATATTCGCATCGACTGGAAAAAAATTTTGGCTCCCAAATTTTTTCAGATTTTTTTAGGTCTCTCAATGATAAGGTCACTCGTAATTATTTTGAAATTCAGACACGTCAAAGTGCAATAAAACTCTGGAATATTCTAAATTGTGGTGCTTTATCATTATGACTTTAATAGCGCAAGGCTTGTAAAATGAACACATGAAAAAGTCATATTATATCTCAGTTTGGATTTTTGGATATAACTGTTAAGATATTCTTAGCTATGTTAAGTTATATGCTAGTTTATATTAATACAGACTAGTATAGTATACAATCTAGTGTAATAGTAGTAATCCTTTTGTGTGCAATCAAAGAACATTCTAGAATGTTATACTCGTGTTGAAGTAGAATTGTGCTGTGTAAACCATTAATATCCCTGTCTTTCCGATCATCTCTCTCTGCTGCTTCTCTATCTCTGAGTACTAAAAATCTAATCTTAACAACAATGGATTTAGGATTTAACAATTAAATATGGCAGTTAGGGGATAGGTTATATATTGGATTTTGAACTGATTCTCCATGCCCCAATATGGTATCATGGAACATTAATGTTGAGTTTAAATATAACACTCGCGTTTGTCAAATTTTCACATATAACAAAAAAGTTCATGATTTGCCCAATTCAATTCAGATTTTTGAACATTACAAATTTTGAAATTCATTTGGTGGTTCCAAAAAATGCATTACATTCGAAGTTTACTGTTTATACGCATAATTTTCCAAATTTAAAAATTGTAAAGAAAGGCACCCAAGAACCGATGAAAGTTGGGTAGAGTATTCTTTTAGTTGAATTTCTTCTTAATGTGAGGTCACATACCTATGTGCATGCAATAAAATTCAAATGTAACGAACCTGTCAAAATCACTGAATGAATTTGCTATTTCCAATATTATTATATTTGAAAATTTAATGCTGAATTTGACAAGACATGGTTTTAAGTTTAGAAAGGAAAATTTGTTGAAATTTAATTCATTATATCCAAAGATTACCATACATACGAATGTAAAATAAATGAATTAAGTGTTGTACAGAAAAACACCCAAGAGTCAACGAAAAATGGCTATCCTTCTATACGGATTTCCCCCTAATGTGGGGGCAGTGGGGACTGCAGCCTTGTTAAATGTACCCCAAAGTTTAGAGAATTTGCTGAAAAGATTGTCAGCTGAGGGCTATGATTTGGGCAAAAATTTTGATGATATTGATGGGGAAGCTATTGTAGCTGCATTGAAGGTATGTCCTATACCACTGAATTGTAGCCCTGCCCCTAACCCTTTTCAAAAAAGAAACATTTTTAAATTGAATGAAAAGTTACTGTGTTGATTTGAAAGGTCACTGGTTAAAAATGAAGAAGTCGCTTTACTGAAGGAAAAAGTCACTGTTAAGAAATGAAGAGTCACTTAGTATTGGATAAAAAGGTTTCTGTTACAAATTGAAAGTCGGTTTGTTGAATGGAATAGTCACTTCAAAGAAATAAAAGGTCAACTTTTTGTTGTTGAATAGAATGTCTACTGTAAAGAAATGAAAGATTTTTTTAAATGAAAAGTCACCATATATTGAAAAATTACAAATAACGTCTCTAGCTAGTGAAATTATATCCTATAACCTATGAAAAAATAGTTATATATTTATGCAAATTTCCCTTTTAGACGTTACTTTTCGCATTGGCTTTTGATTTTCATATCTCAGTGCAATATCAGCTTGTCACAACATGATATTGATGTGTGCTATTAGAATATTCGATAGAAAAAAGTACTAATTTTTTCATCGATTTTTGAAATCTTTTTAAAACTGTATCTATGAATGAAAATGTAATGACTAATTTTGATTATAACGCTGAAAATATCAAATTAGAATGAAAAAAATTTCTCATGTAGGTTATGAACCAAGGCACGGTTATAATGAAAGGATATAAAGGACTGCAGGATGTGGTTGATTATGCGTGTTTATTGGGAGAAGAGAACTCATACAGAGTGGGAAATAAGGCGGGACTTGCAGGTTTATAAGTATATGAAATCTATATCATTGATTATGAAACACTTGCCAAATATTGAAGCTAAAATTTAATAGTTTTATCAGAGACGGTCATATCATGCATACAGCACCAGCTCTCGTCCGATCGCTGAAGTGAAACTGCATTGAGCCGGGTTAGTACTATGGTGGGGGACCACATGGGAAGTCCCGGTACTGTCTCTTTTCCCTGTACACTTTTTCTACAACGAATTCTTAAACTCATCTGCAATCAAAAATATCTGCGATATTAGTTGAACCTATCACTTACATATGCCGAAAAGCAAAGTATATCATATACTTTTCCAGATACCCCAGAGATATTGAGACGGACAAAGCGAATCATTGCTTTCCAACTAGATTCCTCCTTTAATTGCAACTAGCATGGCTTGGTAGATAAGCAAATAGGGAGTAACATTAAAATTCAAGTGCACAATTTTTCATCATATATTTGTTGTAGAAACTTATTCAGTAACTGCATGTTCTCATAATGACTAGTATACTGGATTGTACAATGCACTAATCTGCATCGGTATGAACAAATACAGTTAGGCATGGTTAACAATATCTTAACTGCATGCTGGATTGTCTTGAATTCCTTTATTGAAATCATGTCTAGAAAGAAATTTAAGCTTAAATTTATTTGTGTCGAGAATATCGAACATTGGATGGTTTCAGGAATTAATTCGAAAAATCATCACATGACATTTAAACCGGTATATATTTATATTTTTTCTAGAAATTATGGGTAAAGTAAGTAATCTAAAATATTGAATCAAGAAAATGGTTTTTTATTAATCATTTTAGAAAAAATTATTTGAAAAAAACTTAATTGAATAAATTAGTATTTTTCGAATGAAAAACAAAATATGTTTGCAATAAATTATATGGATTAAATTCTAAATTTTGTTTGAATAACCAACCATAATCGACTATACAAATTTCTAATTATTCCTCTAAAATGATCCATAAATTTAAACGGAAAGCATTCATAAGTAAACTAGAGTAAACTTCGGATATAGTGAATTTCTGATACGTTGTTTCCTAAATTAATTGTATGCAAGAATCTTCAACTAAACTTGGACACAATATGACTTTTTTTGTTTATTTATCATAAGCAAAAATTTTTTATAAGCGAATAATTTGTTCTATCTGAAGTTTCCTTACTATATGTTCTAAATTTTAAAAAATTCAACTTTTTAAAATATATTTTCTAAGATGCGAAGGTTGTAGGAAGAGGCATTTCACCAATGGAACTTGAGGAGTTTATTTCGCAAAGAATGTTGGGTCGAATTGAGAGGCAATTTGGGGGTGATTTAACCACTTATAAGGGGGTAGGAAGTTCCTTTAATGGCGAATTGGTCATAGCTGGTCTTCAATTAGGTAAAAAATCAAAAAGACAAAGAAATGAAAAATGTTATTGGCCACATTAAAACTGATTATTTGAATTTTAATTATTGCTATGCATCCATTAGTCAAATTTAAACTGATTATTTTGATTAGTGTGGTGTTTTCATTGGCCACTTCGGCATCAATCCAGGGAGTAATTATGCAAATGCATACTGTAATGGCTAGTATACTGGACTGTATACTATGCTAGTCAGCTACTTGTTTATATACTAAAACTCAAATTTTGGTATGCTATTAGCGGTTGAAAACTCATTTAATGCATAAGCAGATATGAAAAATTTGATTTTAAAATTTTCTGTGATAAAATTTATATTTTGTAAAGAAATCTTTCCTGATGTATATTTTTCAAAATTGGCCGTTATTCATTTGTTTGTTCACCCACACAAAGAGAAGTGGATACTTATAATTGTACAAGTCAGAATAACTTTTATATTGAATGTACAAATATTTCATGATATCAAATTAAGATATGAAATTGATAATGCTAAATTTGAAAGCTAAGAAATCAGCTGTGACTCTGAAAGGTTGTCAAAATTTCAGTCCTTCAAATAATTACATTTAAAAATACGTTTAAAAATTTATAAAAACGTAAATCTTTAATCGGTTTTACTATGCATTTCATCTAAATACAGGTAAACATCGGATATAATGAATCTGTTGGAACCGCTGAATCAATTTGCTTCATCTGAAATTCATTTTTTAATGATTTAATTAAGTTTTTTATAGATACTGGTTAAAATCATATACAGTAACTTCGAACACAACAAATCTATCGGCAAATCAATTTGTTATATCCGAAATTGCTTACGTCCAAATATCTGTATTTAAAATACATCTATTTCATTTATTTATTGTAAGTGAAGTTTCATTAAAAGCAATTTCTTTATATCCGAAGGGACATACTCTACATAAGTTATGACTTTTCTGATGTATTTTTTTCTAGGTAATGTATTCATAGGAGTTCAGCCTCTCTTAGGGATTGAAGGAGACCCTATGAGATTGATGTTTGAGAGGAATTTGACCCCTCATCCTCAGTATGCAGCTTTTTACAAGTGGCTGGAAGGGGGGGGTTTAGGAGGTACTGATGAAGGAACCACTAGGGGGTTTGGGGCTCAATGTGTCATACATTTTGGCATGGTAATTTCGACATATATATATACTCAGAAAACATCAGATGTAATGAATTTGGTCGGATTACTGGACAATTTTGTTATTTTCGAAGTTCGTTGTATCCAAAAGTCTGAAATCAAACTTGGCACAATATGACTCTTTCGTTTATTCGCTATAAGTCAAAGTCTGTCACAAGCAAATCCATTACATCTGAAGCTTATAGTATACATTCTACACCAGTAAAAGTCTAGGAATAGCCACTAATTTTTTAATCTCTTTTAGCCCTTTGAAAATTATTCTTAAATTTGATCTTTCCACAAACTTGAACTACCTCGTAACAAGCTGAATAGTTGTCAAAGCATACTTTTGCCTTTCCAAATCTCCTTTCATTAGAAAAGTATTTATTATTTCATAAATATTTATGTATATATATTATCACTAATCGCTTTCAACTAACATCTCATCCAATGCTCAAAATTGTCTATCATACTCGCATTATCTTAGCATTGATAGTATCCAAGGTGATTTTCCTTAAAACAATAGGAAGGATACAGGATTGGTACTCTTAGCAATCTGCTATCAATCAACATTAAAACTGTTAAAAGACAGCCAATTAGTCCATTTCAATCTAAGTTTCATCAAACTCAATAGACCTTAGGGTTATCAAAATATTTTTATGTTTTCATAAATCCACTAATTTTGCCCTTTTAAAAATTCTTTATTTTTCATACAAATATGTATGTACTGATGCATCACAACCTACTGAAACTTGTAAAAATACTGCATGGATACATGTAAAGTTTCATGGATGCATACATGCAAATACATACATATATACGTCCTAACACATTTGTATTTAACAGCATGGAACAGTGGAATGGCTCCCTGGCAGTCCGTTAGGAAATACATATGAAAGCTGGCCTGATCTATTACTAGGACAAATGCCTAATTTATATGTATATGCAGCAAACAATCCTAGTGAAAGCTTGCTGGCTAAACGAAGAGGTTATGGAACAATTATTAGCCACAATGTAAGAAAAATGAAATTTTTTACGTGTAATAGAATTTTATAATCAAAGTTATGCTTTTTTCTGGTCATTTTTGTGAAAATTTAGCAATTTAGACCAGTTTTGTTCAAAAATTGTTTGCTCTAACTTTAATTTTAAAAAATGTCATATCCTGATTGACTTACTTAGTATTCAATGAAATAAGCATTCGATTATGATGTAAAAAATTAGCATTTTCTAAATATTTATATAGAGAGAGATTCATATTTTGTTTAAGCAAATCTGCATGTATTTTTTAAAGTATATATCAAAGTATGATATTGCAGTAAACTTCGGATACAACTAAAAAACTCCTAGAATTACTGGACTAATTCCTTATATCCGAATGTCCCAGTCAAACCAGATACGATCAGAATTTATTCGTTTATTTCTTGTAAGTGAAATTTGTTATAAGCAAATTATTTATATCCAAAGTTTTACATACGGTTTTTTTGTTTAAATCAAGTTGAAATTTATCGATTTGCTGAAAATATTTACCTTAATATAATCTGGTGCACATAGGAAATATACATTTGAATGTAAAGGCTGTATTTCACACAAATATGTATATATGCATGTATACATTAATTATCTTTTTTGTATTTGCCAATCAACATATAATTGGAAGGCGTGGAACTGTAATTTACTTAGAATATATATATATGTATATATGTGTCTGTCTGTATACTAAAATTCTTCATTTTAGTTTAGATAAAAATATTCAAAATTTTCTAGGTTCCCCCGTATGCACGAGCTGGTTTATACAAAGAATTATGTACTCTAAAAGAACTCGTTTTCGAGTACCGCGAGTCTTCTGAGCCCTCTCTTCGAGTCCCGATTATCTCAAATTTGGTTCGATTAGGCCTCTTCGATGACATACCTTACCCTCATACCCCTGACGGGGTCCTACAACCCGAAATGGCGGAAAACTTTGAAAAAAACTCAAAATTAGTTGAAGATTTTGACTCATACATGTCAAGTCTTGTCGAGTACATGGGTGTTCTTGAACAAAGATTGTTTTCTGAAGGGTTACATGTATTAGGAAGTGTCCCTTCAGCGTCGAAAGTGCTGCAGTATTTGACAGCTTATTATGATGGGGATTTGCCGGATGAAATTCTCAAGGCAAGTCTTCCAAATTTATAGTTTTCTACAGGGGATATTCAATAAATCGATTTTCCGCTAAATGATTTATTCTATTATTTGATAGCTTTACCATTCCACCGACTCAAATGGTTGATGCATATAAATTGAAGACCAAATGGATCATGTTTATTTCGTAAATTATGAAATTTGTCATTAAAGTCAGAAATTTAAGCTAAAGTTGTTGGTAACAAATTCACTAGTTGAAATAAATTTTTGTCTGTTTAAATTTTATGCATACATCGAGTCACTGCAGTTACCTACTTAAGTGTATATATGAATATTTTGTTCTGTGCAGCAAAAACGAAAAAAATTCCCGCTAGAGCATCACAATCGTCAAATTTGGATGGATAAAACCTATAGTATTTATTAAAATCTAAGGTTTTATTATTATCATGAAAATTGTACATAGAAAAAGCTGATGTATATTTTAATATGTATAGTATAGCTCTCTACTGGGACCCTATTCGGGATACCCAGGAATATCAAATCCGAGTAAAAATCACTAATAATTCAGTTCTTAAAACAACTGCTTTTGTATTTATACTTGTATTCTATATGCCTAGGTTATTTCGGAGGCTTCAATTGAATCTACGTTAGTTGAAGTTGTATCTTCGATTCAAAAATTAGGGGACGAATTCAAAAACATAACTGCCGTAAACGACAAATTCGATGTACTCACCAACGACTTGACTCCTGATAAAGTTCAAGTAAAAAGAACTATTTCGGAGCAATACGAAGATACTCTGTATTACTATGATTGGTTCAAATGGCAGATCAACAAATTTATGGCTAAATTAGGGTCTATCAGGGCCCAAGAAGAGATGAATATGGAGTTACAATTTGCAGGAAAAATGGGGGGAGACGAGGGGGAAACCAAACTAGGAGATTTACCTAGTTACGCATTAAGTAAAAAAATTGCTGAAGCTTTCGGTATGCGTTCATGATATATTGCATTTCTTTTGCTGCATTGATGTATTTCTGTCTGCGTTCATTTGTATACATATGTATATTAGTGCATGAACTATTTTTGTATGCATAATTATGTATGTATGTCTATCTGGATAATATACATATTTATATATATATATATATATATTTATCCTAGATATCAAGCAGCTATTAGAGAAAAACAGTGAGGAAATAAACAGTATAATTGGTGGTCTAAATGGGGAGTACATAAGACCAGGTCTCGGGGGTGACATATTAAGGGACGGACCGGGGGTATTACCGACTGGCCGAAACATTCATAGTCTGGTAATAAATTTAACTTTAAAATTTTTGTTTCTAATTTTGCAAGTTGATTATTATGTGAAATATAAATCCAAGTTCTGATATTTGCGTTAGATTTTCGCTAAAACTGTGATGTATTTAAAAGTTAAGCTAATGTTTTAATTTAAATAATAGATTTTTTTCTCAATATTTTTTCATCAAAATTTTGACAATAAATTCTAAGTGCTATTGATGCAATGTATCCGTTGAAATTTCAAATTCGAAACATTCAATTTTATACATAGGAAATATTAAATTTAATAGTGAAAATCCTTATTTTTCAGTTTGTGGTACATTCTAAAATTTATTAATAGCTTTTTATTTTTTGCTTTCTTATCAATTTTTTAGGACCCCTATCGAATTCCATCACCCTCTGCCTGGGAAAGAGGACAAATTGCCGCTAGAAAGATTTTAGATCAACATTACAAAAAAGAAGGTATATTTGGTAGTAAATTCAATGTGTACATATGTCAGTACATACGTAAGTGAAATACCTGTTTATAAAGCACGTTGAATTATTTTAATAACTTCTAGCTTATCAAAAATTATTCTAAAATGCGACCTTTGAGCAAAAATATGCGAATTATGCGCTGAAAAGTCATCAAAGCATATTCGTAGTTCGAAAAATTTTTATAATTAGTGAGTTATTTATTGTCTTCAATTTTTTCTCTACCATGCCTTTCTAAACTAGCACCGTCGAGTAAATATGTAGGAATATTAATTGATTTTTATGTAGACATCTATATTTTTAGAACGTTGAGATATGCATCGAGATACATTAATCTGATCCACTTGTATGTGCATCTGTTTACATATCTATACATATTTTAACAGAATATGTATGGATACTATACCTATGAAATTTCTTAGGTGTAGTATCCATCTTTAACAATCCTTCAAATATTTTCATTGACTTTTTGAAAATGAAAATCAACTATTCTTTTATGTAAATATTAAACTTTTTAATGTTGTTATCTACTTTAGGAAAATATCCTGAAACAATTGCAGTGACTTTATGGGGGTTAGATTCCATTAAAACTCGGGGTGAAAATGTCGCTATTATTCTCTCCCTAGTCGGGGCCCGTCCGGTTCAAGAATCCACTGGTCGAATTGTTAAATACGAATTGATTCCTCTCGAGAGTCTTAATCGCCCACGAATTGATATCCTGGCTTCACTAAGTGGCATATTCCGAGATTCGTTTGCGAATGTGATTGAACTGTTAGATGACCTGTTTGAAACTGCTTCTAATGTGGATGAGCCAATTCAACTGAACTACATCAGGTAGTTGTATGATATTTTTCAAGCAATTTTGGATTTTAGTAAATGTTTTATTGCTAGCTATGTTTAGTTATATGCTAGTTTATATTGATGCAAATTAGCATAGTACACAATCTAGTATAATAGTAGTAATGCTTTTATGTGCAGTCAAAAAACATTCTAGAATGTTAAATTTATGTTGAAGTAGAATTGTGCTGTGTAAACCATTAATATCCCTGTCTTTCTTTGTCAAAACACTGTCTTCATGCTTCATTATGCCCTAACTCTGTCTCTCTATATCTTCTTTGTTTGTGCTTCAATTTAAAGAGAAAGACATTTTAAGGCGAGATAATTCGCCTTAATTCAGTATATTTGCGTCGATTAAGAATGACAGCTTTAAGTCACTTTGGTGCTAATAATATTAACATATACATGTATGTATTTAAATATATGTAAACATAATTAGGAAGCATGCTCTTGAGCTGACAAAAGAGGGAGTTGATAGGCCTTCTGCAAGACTCTTCAGTAATCCAGCAGGAGATTTTGGTTCAATGGTTAATGAAAGAATTGGCACTGGTAAAGTCATGCATGCATGTACATTTATACATAGCAATATATTCATAGATATATATTCATTGGAACATACGTTCTACCCCAAAAATATGTGACTAAAGACTTGTTTGAAAACAAATATGAATATTTCACATGTACAGGCCTTAAAAATCTTCTTCCGCATTTTTTACCCTCGTTTATAGGGGAGTGGGAAAATGGGGATGTGCTAGCTGATACTTGGGCCAGTAGGAATACATTTAGCTTTGGACGAGGTAATGAAAAAGGCGTTTCTCGTCCTGATCTTCTAAAAAGCCTTCTAAAAACTACAGAAAGAGTCGTTCAGGAAATTGACAGCGTTGAGTATGGATTGACTGATATTCAGGAGTACTATGCAAATACAGGGGTACTTATGAATGAATTTAAATTTTATATGAATGAACACATTCTCATGTGCAATTGTTTGTGCAAATCTTATGTTTGCTTATGTTTATATGCAGGTTAATTTATTTGTATATGTTCATGTACACATTTTTGTGGTATACACTTTTTTGTATACGTATATTGACTATATATAAATGCATCTGAAAATTTTTATGTATGCATATCAAGTCCTCAATAGATCATAAACAATTTTTTAATATATATATATATATATATATTTGTATGTGATATAATTCTATTGCGAGATTCATGTGACCTCAGGCAAACAGAGAAAACTTCATTCAATTCATGGAATTTTATTTGCATGCATGAATGCATATTACTTTGATTGTTTGTATCTATGAACGCTATGCAACAACTGTTATGATTCTTATAGCATTTCTCCAGGCCTTGAAGAGAGCGGCAGAGAAGGCAAAAGGCCCAAACAGCAGTGGAAAAGTTGGAGTAAGTATAATAGAAGCATTTTCTAAGACTGTCGAACCGCAAGAATTGGAATCTGTACTTCGAATCGAATATCGTTCTAAGATGCTCAACCCAAAGGTGAAAATGATTAAATTAGTTCTTTATTAGTTCGATTTAATTTTTTTTGATAAAGATGTTTACATATGTGCACATGTACATGGAAATTTTAAAGTTCATATTATTTCGAAATTTCAAGTTTTAGCATAAAAAAGTGCCTGATAGCCAATACTAAAATTGTTGACAGTATGCTGGATTATTGTTTAGTATTGCGTGGTGCGTATTCTATTTCTCTTTTAAGATATAATTCTAAAACTCACGGATGCATGGACCTTTGCATACACATTTGTTTTGCAGTATAGTAACCTATGTTCAACTCGATATATCTGTGAAGCAAAAACAAAAGTACCAGGACAAGTTGTCAGGATTTTTTGCTGCTTTTTAATATCATATGAGTCAATACTATCAGATTGAATATAAATGTGACTTTTCTGCATGAAGAATATGTAGCGTTTGGCTATAGTAAATTTAGAATCATTGAAAAAGCAATAGCAGGATTTACCATGTGGTACCCTTACCATGGTACTAACTAACTCAACCTTGATGCAGTCTCACATCAGCGATGATATGTTGATGACCTGGTGCTGCATACATGATGCGACCATCCCTGAAAAGCCAAAATTTTTATTTATAAATACTTGCCAAATTTGCATTAATATACGGAAAATCAGGTTTAATGAATAATTAACCTTTGATAGGTCTTAGTTTTATCACTTGTACGGCTCTAGCTTCCAGCTTCCAGCTTCTTTCATTAGCTGTCAATAAAAACTTTCCTTCATAATTATCTGTTTGAAAAGCTTCAAATTTATAGTAGTTTGTATCAAATCTAAGTATATCACATGCAATTTTAATAGCGATAGATGCGAAATTTTATTTTCTAGTGGGCAGAGGCAATGGTCGCCCAAGGTTCTGGCGGTGTCTATGAAATATCTCAAAGAATGACCGCTCTTATTGGATGGAGCGGAACAACTGATTTTAAAGATAAGGTATGCTGTAACACTTGATGAGATATATGTATGATTAGCATTTACAATTTCTAAACTGTAAATGATCGACATCATAATTTCAAGCAAGTTAAAATATGATTCAATCACTTTGAATTAATCTTGAAAGCTTCAACCTGGTAGAAACTATTGGTTTCGGGAGGTGTTATTTTGTTAAATTGTAGAATATACATTGTTACACAATTAAAAAAGAGGAAAATTCAATTGACAAAAATTTTGAAATCTGCATTAGAATGCGGAGAGTTATTAAATTTGAAATTCAAATAGCTTTGTTGCTGTCAGCTGGCACTTCAACCCACAGTTCGGATTTTACAGTTCACAGCTCAATATACCTATTATTCTTATAGTAAATGTTCCAAATACTGATACCGTCGATTGCACCAAAAGTTATGAGTTAAATGAATATATCGGATTAGAGATATTGATATCCTACAGCAATTAGAGTTGGCGGAGTGGTAAAGCTATTGATAGAATATATTGTTTACTGGACCATTGATTACGGAATACTTATTATGAATATATATGTATCCTTTAGTGGGTGTACGATGGAGTTGCTGAATGCTATGCTCTAGATTCCAATATGGCTCAAAAGTTGAAAAAATCGAATCCTGAAGCATACCAAAATATATTAAAGCGCATGCTAGAAGCCTCGGGAAGAGGCTTTTGGAGTCCCGAAGAGAGCGTACTCGAGGCTATTCGGGATCAATATTTTGATATTGAAGATCAAATTGAACTTGGGTCTGGAAAATTTTTGAAAAATTCTCAGGATTAAAAGTTTACAGTGATTGCAATGAAAGGCTAGTATATTATTTTTTTATTTTTGTATTTTGTTGGTGGTTATTTCAAACTTTTTTTTCACATTTCAGATTTTTGAATTGTATAGTTAAAACACAAAAATATTTATTTAACTTCTATATCATTCATTTTCTTATTTTAAGGAGGGGGGGGGGGATTTTTTGAAATTCCAATAATTTTTTTCTGATAAAAATATAAATATATCTGTGAAAAAAGGCTTGTTGCAAAAAGGAAATATTTCTTAGAAATTTTTTTCCTGACAAAAATTCAAGTTTCTCTTATACTATATCAATTTTGTATCATGTTCAGTGCTATAGAAAATCTTCCGCTTTTAGAATTTCAATTTCTTTCAGTTTTAACTTAAGATCTAGTAGTGAATACAAATTTCATGAAAACTTTTTTATAGCTAAAGGTGCCAGAACGAAAATATTTCCTATACATCATGCTACAACTAAAAAATCAGCAGTAAAATTACATTGAAAACATGCTACTTTATGAAATTTCTTGAAACGCATCTGTGGGAAGGAATTCTATGTGAGTTGCAAAAAGTAATAAAAAACGCATATGTCCTCAAATTTCAGACTAGTTTAAACAGCTAAAAGTCTCTGTTGAATAAATTCTCTGCAAGTCACATCTTTTTTCTATTCTCACTTATTTTATTACATGTCTTCTGTATTATAAATATTGTTTCATCAATCTGGCTTATTGCTAGGTTTATGATGGTTCATCACTAGATCAATAAATTCAACTTCAATGACAATGGAACTTGGCAGCAACTTTTTTGTTGTATGAATCTGGCATCACAGTATGCATACATAATGATAGAACTGCCAGCTTCAAACCATGCTCTCTATTTAAATCAAGTATTGTTACTTAGAATCTTAATAAACCTTCCAATCCAGCAGGTAAAGCATCTTAGATTGTACCCTGCTATATTCCATTGCCTTGAGCAATAGGCTAAAACACCACTAGTAGCCGAATTCCATTTTGTCAGGAATTAACCCGCAATACGGTTAATCCCTTATCTTTATAGTTGCAGATATTCTGACAATTTGAAATATGTTCTCAAGAAGAATGTTCTCTTTTTGAGAACATGATACTTCAGTTTCTAGTTTAGTGTTGCATTTGAGAAGTGATCTCACTTCTCACAATACAGGTTAAGAATAATATACCTGTTCCAGGCTGTTACTCTCTTGTGTTGTTCTCTTGTGTCCTCATATCTAGCCTCTGCATCTTGACACATTTACCAAAAGCAAAGTTAGATTACTACTACATAGAGTATGCACAATTTTGATTATTCATGAGAAGTTGATACAGGAAATATGACTGGCCCATAAACAAATATTACATGTTGATAGATGAAAAAAGTCACTTTATTCAGATCAACTTTGTTTTCTTGGAAAATTTCAGTGATATGATTACAAACTGCGATCATCAAGTTGTATTGAAAAACAGTGTGATGAGTGACAGTTAAAACTTGATTATAGAAAAAATTGCAACACATTGATGTATACACTATACAAAGTAGTTTAATTTTGTGAAGACTTCTACAACTACTGTTTTATTCCCTGTTCAAAGTTTACTATCCAATTATTTTGTTGTTTCCAAATAAATGATTCATCTTACAAATTCTATTGTACAGTTCAACCCAGCAGTTCTGTCAATTTATATTTCTTTCAATAAAACATTTTGCAGTACTCATTGTTTCTTCACAATTAACTCAAATTGTGATGATATTCTACCTTGTTACAACACACAATTTGTAAAATAAATCTGTAAGGTTTCTGAGATGTTAGAGATGCATTTTCACCTTTACATACTCAATCTTCAATATCTAGTTTGGTTCCTAGACTATTTGCAAATCAGTCTCTGTTTTTCCATCTTTCTGTGGAAGACATGTAGCATCAAATTTGCTGCCACATTAACATAAGATCGACTCTTTTCTTGTATTTTTAATATTTATACTTATATTTCTTAATCATCATTCCTTTCTATCCTCTGCTTTGTTTAATTGCATGCTTTCTATAACAATACATCTGCTTTGCTGTCACAGTTCTAGGATCATAACATCTCTTTCCATTTATTTTCAGTTTCTCTGACAGGATTACCATCTTGCTTGTTGAATATCACTCTATTAATAAATCTTGATTGACAACTCTCTGTTATAGTTTTTCTTTTTATAAAAAATGAGCAAATTATTTCTCATGAGATTGCAGCATGTCCCAATGAACTTTAGAAAATTTGATTCTTCAAAGGGGGTTTTGTTAGGACTTAAGCGGTTATAGTCACACGGGTTTGAATCAAGCAATGGTTCAAGATGCTCTAATACTAGGATAAGTGCATTGTTGTATATTTTGTAGTAATA
>JAULBW010040573.1:0-65275 GCA_032358265.1 Vaucheria bursata | reverse complement strand
AATACAATTAGTGCATGATAAATATACACACTTCTGTCACAGTTTCCTGTGTTCTGTTCTGTTTCATGTTTCTAACACTCAGTGCGGTAAATACTTGACCAAAAATTTATGAGTTTTTGCTGTGTTCAATGAACACAGTTTTCCTTTGAAAAACAAGATAATACTAATGTACTTGATCTGATAAACTGATTACCATGATGACATAACAGCAAAGTATCAAGCAACAACATTTACAGTTGAGCAAAATAAAGAAATTAACTTAAAACTAGTAGTTATTTATGTTGAATGATACTCAAAAGTTAAAATAAATAGATGATATTTGATTACAAAAGCAGCTGTGAAAAACAGCTACAAGCTGTTAGTACCAGTAATACAAACTGCGTGTGTGTCAGGCACATGCCAATCAAAGACTTGAAATCGAATCAAAGATTAGACGTCAGACAAAAGCTTATCCAATGTGATACAAGCAAAAGGGAATAATACTGGGATAACAAAGCAATAAGTGATTGAGCAAGAAAACGTGCACTTTGTAATAGATGTTTTTGACACTGAGCATTGGAAAGAAAATGTAATATCAACAAACGACTAGTACTAAACATATACAATTAGCATTTACCAAACTACAGTATAGTACATATATACACTTGAATCTATAGTACAAATCTTTTGAAGTTGTCAATATAAAAAAAATATGTATCAGTTATGTATGCGCAACTATAACTGGTCAGGTCCTAACACTATGTGACTTGAGAACTACCGAGTACACAAAATACAGAAAACTAAAAACATGTATTACAGTATAAGCTATTTGTTTGCTGCATATGTTACCAAGAGTAAATCTTGCCAGTACTATAACATAAACTTATGATCATGCAAGTTGAACTTAGATAGATACCATCAAATTTCAAACAAATTTGAAAAGAAAATACAGCATTAAACATAATTTTTAACACAAACAACTAAATATTACAGCCCTTCCTACGATCCACTTGTTCAGTGATGTATCGAAAAAGTTTGTAGTAAAGTTATATATCAGTATTTCAAAACAAAATACAACAAACTTTAACATTCATAGAGTATGTTATCAAAGTTTTCAAAACCTGATAGACATGCATTACAGAGTTCTAATTGCATCTATTGTGAACTAGTGCAAGAGCTCATAATTCTTCCAGAAAAAAGCACAAAGTTTGCATTAAGGCATACTCACTTTGTACTAAGGCATATTCATTTTATTCAAAAAAGTAGTAACTTTTAATAATGCTAGTTGAACAAGAGATTACTGAAAAATAACCCCTAAGGGAGTTAATTCTATTCTGTAGCTGCAGTACGTTTCTCCTGATACTATGAAGTTTCAGTTTTGATTATGAGAAAAAGTTCTAGTTTAGACTGTGAGAGCAAGTTCCAGTTTAGACTGTAAGAGCAAGTTTCAGCAAGTGATATTTGATTGTGTTGATAAAGTTATCTTACTTCCATCAACACATTTTAGCATGTAATAATATATGCATTCTATCACAGATTTCTTGTGTATTTGCTGTGTGCTACATTCCTAAAAGCTCTTATAATCTCAGCAAACATCTCACAAAATGCTTCAAGTTACCTGTCAAAATACTCAAAATATTGATTGTACATAAATTTATGAGTGAATCTAAACTAATTGTAGATACTAAATCTAGTTTGATATATTCTTTGTCTATTGAACTACAATTACACCAAGAAATAATGAACATTTTATATTGCAGTATTGATTTGTTGCATGAAACAGTTTTTACAGATATATTTATATGTAAACTATTCTCATTGAAAGTAGAACTTAACAGATACTTGAAAATAGTTTCATTATTAGCTACTACTTTAGATGTCTTAGAACAATTGCAAAATAAATGCTTTGGAGATGCATGGTATAAACTTAGCTTGAAGTTTATGCAGTGTTGTCACTTTTTTTTTTCAATGGAACCTTCACCTTGGCTGCTCCTACAATTACATCATTAGTCAGCTGTTCATATTTATGCCTTGAAAAATAGTTGGTGCTATACTCACTCTTGCCATTCTTAGTATAATTGTCAGTTCAAAGAGCTAATCTATAAAATTTCTTGATAGGGTTTGGGTAACTAAACAAAAAATTTCACTTTTCAGTTCATGGTTTAGTATTTGATAAAATAATTTTAACAAAGAAGCACTATTTTACTTTTACTTTAAAGCTAAGCACTAAAAATTGGCCACTAACAATACAGTTTGATAATCACCTTATTTCAGAAAACCATTTTGCACTCTGCTTGATGCACTTTGTCACTATAGCCAAAACTTAGGTAAAAGAGATTTTCAAAAGTATTGAAAGACAAAAAAAAGCACAGCATAGCCCACTGCTAAATATGGCTCAATCCATGAAAAATCAGCACTGTGTAGATAATTTATTGCACAGGCTACTTGAGAAATATAATCTGTGAAACAGAATGATTGAGCTTTAAATACAATCTTTAACTGTGTAATTAACACAGTCCTTGACTGTGCAACAAGCATTATAGCCTTAGAATAGTTGCCATAAAATAACTCCAGATGAGTTATATAAGGTTCTCAAATAGCTCCAACAGATGCTACAGAAGTTGATGGTATTGACACAGATTTAATTTGTAAGGAGTAGGCTGACATGTCCACCTGTTCCTGTTATTCTACTATAGCTTGATTCATAGCTTGTCATTCCAATTCTAGTGCTTAAAGTTGTTGAATAAATTGTGATGCAGTAGCTTCAACCATTTACTTCTGACAAACTATTATACTCATAGTTACAAGTTATATGTAAAACTGAGACATGAAAACATGAGAGAAACATAAAAAGGAAGCACAAAATATGATAAGGAACAGTTGTAACACTATATTTGATCAGTCTACAAGCTACAACTTGTGTTGTTGGAAGTGATTTCCAATCGTATAGCAAATCTCATAGTCCTATATGCAAATCAAATATAGTCAATTTAAGATGCAGCAATTCTAACTTCACCTTTGCATCTGTGGCCTAGCTGTCTTTTCTTTGTTTATTCTTGCCTCCTGTAGCTTATAACTACTGGTTACTTGTTGGGACCTGATCAGCTATAGTTGTGCAGACATAACTGATACGTATTTTCTTCTTGTTCACAATTCCTAAAGATTTGTACTGTAGATTCAAGTAAATATATATATAAATATATATATATATATATGTATTGCATGTGTTGTAACGTGCAACAAAACAGGCAAATAATGCAAGAGAGTAACTGCTCAAATATACATTATATCTCAACCTGTGTTGTGAGAAGTGAATATATTTTTCCAACACTACATCAGTAATTCTAGAACTACAACACAACTAGCCACTTATTGAGAATGTGACTTGCATAAAATAAAGAATGTTCCAAATTGAAACATCTGCAGCTAAAATAGAAAAATAAAATTAACTTATAATATAAGTTAATTTTTGACAGCATAGCACATTGCATATTGTAGTTTGTTTAATGTCAATCACATGTGTCTGGCATTAGTTGTTAATTGATGTTATATTTGTTTCCAACACTCAACGTTGAAAATATCTAAATATGAAGTATACGTTTTCTTGTTCAACATCTTGTTGCTTCTGTATATCTTATTCCTAGACTAACCCTATTTCCTTTTCTTTGTGTATTGGATAAATCCTTATTCTGCAACTAATCTTTGGTTCTATTTTTTGTCTTTGACTGGCATGTGCCTAACATTATTTCATTAATGTGAAATTAAAACTGAATTCCTTCAGGTAATGGCTTATAAAGAGCTCTACATTCAATCCCCACCTGAAATCCAACTTAGAAACCTCTTCAGTAAGCCCTAAGTATTTTGTATCCACTGCAAGTTATAAGGACTTTACCAGTTGCAATGAAATTAACATAGGATTTTTTAAGTAGACTTGTATCTCTAGGTTTTGTCAACAAAGACACTGTCCCCTGTATTTACTGTGGTCCAAACAACATAATTGTTCTTCTCTATGTTGACAGCAAATTAATCATCACAATATCTAACAAGTAAGCAGATACCCAAAAAGTTCTATAGTTTTTTCCCTCTCTTTTCACTTTTTACCTTGGTCCTCGTTCATGGTGCCTTGGATTTCAAGTTCAATAAATTTTATTAAATCACACTATAATCCATTTCCAATAGGAATACAATTACCCAACACTTGCTCAATTTTAATTTACCAACTGCAATCCGACTACTACTCCAGCTGCTCCCACTATATAACATATCAACATTATTAGTAAAATAGGAGGAAAGAAAGAAAGAATTTCACTGCAATGTCAAGATGGTGATACGAGGCAAGCAAATGTTAGACAAGACAAATAAATTAAACAAGAAAGAGATATAAGAAAATTATACTATGATGTGAGAAAGATAAAAATAGGAGAATGATTTCAACTCTCTTGCATCGAGTGCTCTGCCATAAAAGCAGATGTCTACTTCAATAAAACAGTGAATTCTTCTTTGCATCTCAGTGTACGCACCAGGTATGACATAACTGTTAGAACATGCAGCAAGATAAGCAAACAGTGTAAGAGAGCGATGGCTCAAATATATACAATATCTCAACTTGTTGCAAGAAGTGATTACACTTCTCCAATACAGCATTACTATTTTTAGAACTATTATATAACTAGCATAAAATAAAAAATGTTCCAAATAGGAACATCTGCAGCTATAAATAGATAAAGGAATTAACTCATAGTAAAAGCTAATTCTTGAAAATATCCCTGGCAGTCATGCAATTCAAAGAAGTTCAGTTGTCCCTGATCTTCCAAAACTTCTAAGCTACAAAACGTCTTTTCCAAATACCTCCTGGGAAAATATTTTTATCTCACTTTTTCTGTAGCAACATGCATCTGGTCCTCACAAGTTATGCAAATGCTAGCTGTGCACTTGATCTAACTACACGGCACACTCTTTGCCTTGCTATGTGTTTCTGTTTTCTGGTACTGTCATCTTCTGGTGCTCTAAACTTCAATCTACCATTACTCTTTTTATCACCAAAGCCAAATAAATTTATGTGAAGTAGTGCAGGAAGCAGTCTCTCTATGGTGTCTAGTGGAATTTTTTGGGTCTTGGAATTTTGCACTGAACTCAACAGTTTACCATGCACGATGCAGCTATAATGACAAACATGACAGTACAAGACGGAAGATATCTAAGTTGATATTAATATGAACAAGATAAGATATCATGAAGCTTTACCTGTGTGGTTGGAAGTAAAACTTCCAGTCACTTACAATATTATCAACTTGATTCTATCTGATTGCAACTGATTATGTAACTTTAATACTACCTAGGCACAACTTAGTTATCCAAATAAAATGCAAACAATATTGCTCTAACAATCACACGCATGGGAAGGTGCCCAAGAAAAACCTCACATGCAACTTGCATGTCTCTCAAGAAGGTGCAAGCAATGTTGTTCCAAGAATCATGTTCTTTTCCTGCTAAAACGTGACGAAAAGAACAGTTTTTAGGCCCACGCAAGTTGCATAGATTGGGTCGTTGTTGAATCTAGTTGAGTTATTTTGTTCATTCACTACAACTCTACTACAACTCACGAGTCGTAATAAATATTTTGTTTTTATGCCTGATTAATGAGTTCTGATATTCAGCAAAATTCAACCACCACAAATCAGCAAATTCACGAAAAAAAACATCGTAAAATTGAGCTCAGGTCGTTTGATTTGCCATTATTCAGCATAATAAAAATTTGAAGAATTATAAATCGCGAAAGATGGCTACGTGGGAAGCTGAAGGAGATCTAAGTGGCAATTTCCATGTGCAACATACTGCAAAATTTTCTGTTATATCAACTGCTTCATTACAAGAGGTGATATGATAATATTTTTTAAATTGATTCGTGATATTTAACAATTCGACGTAAATAAATTGAATGTTGAGTAGAGAAACAAGTTATCGATGCCACATGACACTGTTCATTCACAAGGTGTATTAATTATTATTTTTAACAAAAGTTCATGGCGTTGAATCGGTTCGCTCAGTGTCATTTAATCTTACTGGATTACATTGCACTAGATTGAGCTAATTTGAGGATTTAGCTTCTGAATTTTGATAATAAAAATTTCATTTTTGTCAGGCAAATGTTGATAACTTGAATTTTAAATTTAAATTTTTTAATTCTTTCTCTCACGTGCAGATAATATTCAAAACAAATTCCAGAAATTACCAAGTTCAATTATTTTCAGCTCTTTGTAGAGCATTGAAAATCATTGCATTTCATATATGTACCATTGAGAGAAAAGTTATGTTGAATGGTTTTAACATTGTACTATTAAAGAATGAAAAAAATGGATATTCATTATTTACTGTACAAATTTATCAGTTTTATAAAAAAACTTCTTTGAGTGAAAACTGGGCAAATGTAGGATTGGTCACTAAAAAGGAAGTATTTTAAGAATTATTATCACTGATGGCAATGATTCGAAAGGGCAAGCATGTACTTTGATGTTGTTTCAGCTCATATTGTATTTTTTTGTTTAAGGACAAATTCCAGAATAGTTTCCAAACGGTTAAAAATATTTAGTATTTATTTAATGACTTATTCAGCACTTTTACTGAAATGTAGGCGTTTATATCTCACATATCTGATGTGCAATATGCTGAATCCCAACTTTAAAATGAATAGAAATCATGATGTAAAGGAAACATTGAATAAACCCAATCTATCCGGACTACCGAATTTGCTTGTTATATGTGAAATTCGTTACAATACTAAATCTGAAGCTGATATTGGCACAAGATGACCCTACCATTTGTTTATAATGATGAAAATCTATTTTAATCAGATTTGTTTTATGCAAAGTTTACTATATTTCTTAGAAAAACTAGTGAAAACTGATTTATTGAAAGGACGGAAAGAGGCCAAACCACTATTAGAACAATTATATAATTTTCAAATGAAGTGAAATAGTTTAATAACCAATAGCTACACTTTCGCCACTATATATATTTATATGCATTGAATATTATATTGGCAATGCATCGAATTTCAATTTTTATATCTTTTTAGAATAATCCGGTTAAAAATAAAGTTTTGATAGAAAAGAAAGAAGTCAAATCATCTATGAAAACTGCTTCAGAAGAAGTTTCAGATGCCCCCAAGAGTTTTGCAAGACGCGATCACTTGAACGAAATTGCAAAAAATATGCAGGAAAAATGGAGAATAGAAAAAGTTTTCGAGGTGAGCATAATTTTTTAGTCATATTTGAAGAGAAAAATGCATTAACTAATTTTTACGACTAACATGTCCCACATCGGGAAACATAAACTCACGAATTCGAACGAAAAATTTCAATTTTGCACAATTGCAAGGTGTTCAGGCCTTCATGTGGCTTCTCCCTTGCTGCACTGCTTCCTCTTTGTACTTGCAATAGACTGACAATTGCTATGCTGTATGCCTCAAAAGTATTCATCCCTGGTTGAATATCACAGCCTGAAATTATAATGTTTTAACAACATTAATGTACAAGAAAGCCGTAATTTCCCTGACACATTATTAGCATCCAGCAAATCAGATGCTTCACTTTTTTCTTTCTTATTTTGGTTAAATTATCTTCTCCCATTATCTTACTGTAACATAAATACATAATTGTTTTCTAAAGTTTATTTTTTCATTGAATTTCGTGATTTATTAAAAACGACTTTATTAGAGTGCCTTGATAGTCCACCAGTAGTCCCGATAGTCCAGGTATAAATATAATAGCTACATGTCGTTTTGTTCAAATCCAGCAGGTAATTATATGTAGGTCTTGAAAAAGTAAACAACCTAAATTTCGCTTTGATGATCCCGAAAAATGAAAATTGGAAGGCAGTATGCATCAAAATATGTCGAACATACTTTAAAATTGAGTGGGCAAGGTTAGGGATTTATATATATATATATGCATATGTATCAAAATTCAAATTGTACTGTAATCTAGTCCAATAAAGAAAAGGGAAAAAATCTCCATTATACCGATTATCTGTGCAAAAGTGGTAATCAAAATTTTAGTGTGCAAAAATTGTGCATTCAGTGCCAACTCTATTTATGTAAGCTAATAGGAAGAAGACATATAATAGCTTTTGATGAAGTCTATGTCCTACAGTTTCACCATATAGGCTGCTAAGATGGGATTAGATATGCAGCGAGTTTTTTTATCCGAAATTTTTCAATTATTGAATAAAAAACTTTAAGTATACATATGTACACAGATACAAACAGACGGAAAGAAAGAAATTTAGATACATGCATGTAAACATGCTGAAACATGGATGCATACATTCATACAAGTGCATTTAAAAGAGGGAGAGATTAGTGATACGCATTTAGTTGACACTGAAAAAATAATAATATTTGCGCTTCAGTAATTTTGTAATTCCTTGATATTACCTTTTTTTATTATCTGTAGGCAAATGTGATGTACGACTCTGAGGGAAGGCAGGTTCCTAAATTTTTTGCCACTTTTCCATATCCGTATATGAATGGTCGATTACATTTGGGACATGCTTACTCCCTCACAAAGGCGGATTTTATGACTCAGTAAGTGAATATTTCCTTTTATACATATCTGAACAAGCTGATAAAATGAATTGCTGGCATGCAGCACCACCATCTGCGTCGTTTTTTCTGCCGGCAAAGCATTTGTAAGCTTCAGCTGCTAAACTACCATTTTCAATCCTTTTTGGCTCAGCTTAATATTCCTCCCCCCCTCCAATTTAAAAATAGAAAAAAAAACTTTTATTTGAGCCATAAAATAGTTTTTTCGCCTTCCTCTCCCCTCCCCCTGAAAGACTTTTTTGTCCTGACAAAAGTTTTGGCAGAAAGCTTTTTTCGATATGTCAAAAGTATTTGAAAGTGGAAAATTAATTCAGAAGGTAGTACCCAATACATATAAAAATCATATTGTGCCAAATTTAGTTTCAGTTTTTGGATGCAATGATTATTGAAGATAATGACTTGGTTTAGCGGTCCTAACAAATTCGTTATACACAGGAGTTTACTGTATATGTTCTGTACATATGAATACTTAATTTACATATTGATGAATTTATTTCTAAAATAGGCTGGTCTTGGCGAGAAAAATATTCTTTTCTGAAGTGTAGAATAGGCCATTAACCTAAAAGGATTTGAAAAAGAATATTATATTTATCACTAGTAGAAGGAAATTTGAATGGGCGAAAACATTCCTTCCTGGCTTTTCAGCTCGTAATGATTTCGTTTTTCTTGAAAAGTTAAATTTCAGAATAAATTTCAATAAGACTCTATCTTTTTAAGTATAATAGCTTATTCTACACTTTTACCCTAAAAACTTCTACCCATATAGAACACAGTTAATATACATTTGAAATAAATTTAAAACCTTTTAAAAGTCGGATATGTTTCCATAATAGAAATGTTCTGGAACATATTTCCTGTAATTGCATATTCAAATAATGGCTAGCATACTGAATTGTCTACTATACTAGTTTAGCATCAGTATAAGATATTATCTAGTAAAAGTAGGCATGACTAGTACAGTATCTAACTGATATGTTGCTTTGTACATGCATTAATTTTTTAGATGTGTTAAGATGTAAGTATTGACACAATCATACATGTATTAATACATATATACCAAGTTTGCTTGTATTTGCATACATATATAAGAATATTTCCACATGCATACTGCAAAGGGACCTATATTTCGACTTGATTTTTTCAAAATGTATTTAGATTTCAGCGTATTAAGGGAGTTAATGTTCTTTTTCCGTTTGGATTTCATTGTACTGGCATGCCTATTCAGGTGAGCACACACATATATACGTGCATACAATCATTAGCATATTTTACATACACTCGCACCTATGAACGTATATTTGTCTAAATCAGTAGCGATGATTGTATACATGGATATTACACATATGCTACTATGTATAGATGTATATCAGCGCGTGTACATTCTGTCTCATTTGCGAGCATACATGTTTGATATGATTTCTACATAAATTTCAAAATACAGTTTTGTTTATTTGTTTGCGCAAGGCTGCTGCAAATCGCTTGAAGGCTGAAATTCAAGAATTTGGTTGTCCTCCGAATTTTCCAACTGGTAAGTAAAAGTCTTCATTGAAGCCTTAGCAATTTATCACAATGGGACTTTTTTGGCCAGTTGAAATGCTGCATCTAAATTGTACTTTTCATATGCATCTTGGCTAAATTTTTAACCTTTGATTGGCTCCATATTATAAAAGTTTTTGGATGTAACAGGCCGGTTTTGTTCAGTGCTAGTAATGTGTTCTTTTTGCCTTTATTGCATATCCAGTTTTAAGAGATTTAAGATATTTGTATTATATTCAAATTCTTGTACGCAATGTATAAACTATAATTGCAATAAATGATTTTAATTATGTATTGTATGATAATTTTTCTACACACAAAAATGATCTTGACCATTTTAACAATTTCACTAAGTTCAACGTGAAAAAGTATAGTTGATCTCTATATTTCGGTCCCAGCTGTACTGAATTTGCCTCAAAATGTTCGAAATTACAGATGTAACCATAGATCTACTGAATTTCTTCTGCATTGGTACTTAAAAGTGATAAAAATGATGATCAATTTCATTGGCTAATTCTACAGAAAAAGAAGAATCACTGCCTAGTAAGGAGGATGATAAAGAAGTGGCAGTTGAGAAAAAGGGGAAAGGGAAAAAAGCCAAGTTAACTGCAAAAACAGGAGGAGGTGTTATTCGACAGTGGGATATTATGAAGGTTATATTTATATATCTTCATACATACTGATATATGCATACTTACTTATATCCTAGTATATACATTCAACCATTTGTACTAATATATTCAAACCCGTAAACTGATGCATGCATACATACCTACTTGTTCTTGCCAATATATCTGCATTTCTATATACATGCTGATACATCCTTGCATTCATGCGTACATCAGATGATGGTACCAGAGAATGAAATCGAAGCTTTTACCGATTCTCTACAATGGCTGAAATACTTCCCACCTCACGGTAAAGCCGATTTGGAGCGATTTGGAGCCGGTATCGATTGGCGAAGAAGTTTTATAACAACATCTATTAATCCTTATTATGACAGGTGGTTCATTTATCTATTTTTACATATTTTCTAGTATGCAAATTCATATATGCGAAAAAATCTCTCTCATTATATCCATTTCTGTAATTTCATTTATTTCTATGGACTTTCGATTTTTGAATGAAAACAGTGCCTTGAGTGCTGTTGTTTTGGTTATGCTAGTTAGGCAATGAGAAATTTCATTCTTTCTTTGTATTTTCATATTCTGGTACATTTTGTTCGATATGAATGCAAATATTAGCTAGCAAGACCCTATTCTGGGATTCTCTGCTCGAGAAATATCATCTATTTGAAACCAGCACTTTTTGAAACTATGTATTGATTAGTATTAATTTTTATGATTGGCCAAGTTTTCTTTTTATCCTCTTTACATCTTATTGTTAGCTAGCAAGCCGGTTATGTTTGTTTTCTATATATATATATTTGTTTACATAGAGGCTGACAAGTTAGTTTTACGAATAGCTTACGAGTCACAATAATTGTTCTTCTGTATACATAGCATGCAAGTACAACAAATTGAATTGTAAGTGATTCATACAGTGTATTGGATAAGTCCAGATGTTCATATGCCGCAAGTTTTTTCTCTCTCTCACTTCTGTCTCTATGAACTGTTCTTTTTGTGCTATTTCCATTTTATCGGAAGTACTGACAATTATTGTTCTTTGCAATTATTTGCAGTTTCATTCGATGGCAATTCAACACTCTTCGAGCTAATGACAAGTGAGTTAATATCATGTACATTCTCTATTTCTTTTGGTATCTAGCTTTTAATGTAGTATTAGACATTTTTTTCATGCAGTATAGATTACATATCAACTTTTGAATGCAAAATTATACTATGATGAAGGATAGTATAAAGTCTGACGTGTTCTACTGAATCTCTCATTTAGTACATATATATTGGTTATAATAAGGGATTTGTCATAAGATTATACACTAATGACTCAAAAGCCAACCATTTTTGATTCTTTGTTTGGCTCAATTTTATCTTTCAACCCGAATGGTTGTTTTTATTTCGAAAAATGTTTGTGCAAAAGGTTTTTTTATTGTGCAAAAAATTTTTTGCCAGTAGAATTCTTAGGCAGAAGAGGGTGTACGGGTATTGTTCGTTGGCACATTTGAGTGGTTGCATACTAATTATACTATGCATAAGAGTGCTACCACTTAACTGTCTATTTGATACTACTAAAATTAACCCACTGGAATCCCTAATCGGGCTGCCCCCTACCCCCTACATACCCGAGGCATTGCCAATAGAACCCAAGTATACTTATATTGCAGTAGTTACGTACAGCATGAGATGCGTTAATGTATATTGTGGAATAGTTTAGATTATTTGCTTGTCATGTGTATAGGTACATTTTTAACGGTTCAAAATAATGTCGATATAGTATTTTTTACCTGTCAAGGACAGTTTATTACAAATTTGTCGCCAAATTAAAATGGATTGAAAGCAACAGTTCATAGACAAGTAACAGCTTATAGACAAGTAACAGTTCACTAACAGATTAGTTGATATAATAGTCCACTGTTCAGAGTTTATGACAGATTACAGCTCATGAAGCAGATACATGCAGCTTAAATTGAACTAACTCTTGCAGCATTGTGGTGCAGGATGCTATACTTCAATAAAAGCTAGATATGTATAGTCGACTAGTCTCCATCAATATGAACTAATATTTTATCATGTAATCAATGACTAGTGCAATCTATCATGAATTTATCAGATGTCCTTTTTCGATGTTTAAAACTTAGGGTTCGATTTGGTAAACGGGCTAATGTGTATTCGATATTAGACGGACAAGTTTGTGCAGATCATGACAGAAGTTCTGGCGAGGGAGTGGGCCCACAAGAGTGAGCTACGCATAGATACTGATACCGACATACATGCATACCCATATTACATATATATTTATATATTTTCATACATGTATTCATACATACATATAAGCTGATGCATGATGATGAAGACATACTTAGGTTTTGTTTTGGTGTGAGTTTCATCATATATTTTTAGTATTTTTTAGTGGAAAGAATTCTTTTATGTATCGATGGTTTGACTCTACAATTGCAGAAATAGTTGAGATTTAAAGGAAACTAAAACAAGTTATCTTCCTTTTAGTATTTTAGTACTATACTAAATAAATTCTAGTTATCAATAATCCATTTCATTATTTGCTACATTGCTAGTGCAAGAGTTTTAAATGAATATAAAGGTTTTTCTCTGCATGCACTATTATAGGTATACTTTGATTAAACTGAAGATATTAGCCTTAAAAGGACGTCTGAATCAGCTAGAAGGAAATGAGGTATATTACTATTGATATGTAAATATAGATACGTATATATGCATTTGTATACACTTACAGTCACTTAATGTTCAAAAGTTTAATTTCCACCCAAAATTAAGGATTTTATAAAATTTCTATTAAGAAGGATAAAATTTTTAGCTTTTCATTGTTAAGACTTTAGTTCAAGAATCGTAATTATAGGTATAGTAAAATGTAAACTTGATTTGAAAAGAGTATTACATTGAATGAAACATAGATACTTATAGCCAATCCTATATTTTATACATGTACGTGTAAATGAAACTTATCTGTGCATCATTCACGTATACATCCATGCGTACTGCTTCGTATATATTGATACGTAGAGGTTGAAAATATAAATGTATGAGCTGATGAATATATTATGATAACACAATTTGATACATTCATGCAGTATCAATTTAAGATGTATAAATTATAGAAAATATATTTATTGATTAGGTTTTCTTAGCTGCCGCAACGCTGCGCCCAGAAACAATGTACGGACAGACAAACTGCTTCGTTTTGCCTGAGGGTGTTTATGGAGCTTATAAATGGGCAGATGACACTATTTTAATCATGAGTTTTAGATCAGCCAAAGGACTGGCACATCAGGGCTATGCAAAAGAGTGGGGTAAGGTGCGTATCATAGCGATAACTTTCCTTATTATTTCCTCGTTAAATATTTGGAAAATTATGTTATGTTATGGCAACTGAAGCGATCGAAGTTTTCGATGCATCATAACGTTAACGCCATTATTGTTTTAATGTTGAATATTTGAAATTATTTAATGATATTGGAACTTATTAAAGTTAAATGTGAACAATATATATTATAGTAATGGCGACAATGAAACTTTTATCATTGTTGCATTAAATACTTGATAAATATTTGTAAGACTTTAATAATAACCAAATAACAGTAATGTTCTCATCGTTACTAGTTATATATTTCGCATAATTTCCTTGGTAACAAAACTGATGCAAGTATTATGTGGTTAATGTGTATCATAACAATAACACTGTTATTGTTAGTAGGTTACCTATTTGTAACTTTTATGGTATTAATAGAGTTTTTGCTCATTAGATGATCATCATTTTTAGCAGTAGAATTTACATAAAAATATTGCTCAGAGCAAAACCTTTCAAGTTCGGACACTTTATCGTCATGTGCTCATGTGTCCAACTTAAGGAAGTGCCCAGATATACAAAGGGCATATGCAATTTAAAATATTGTGGTTTTATTTGATGTCTATATTACTGAGGCATTTGAATATGAGATATTTGACTGAAGAGGTTACTGTATGTAGGTATGTACGTATTGATTTTTAATATGAATGTTTTGTTCAAATTAGGTTGTATGCGTAATTCCTGATTTAACTGGACAGGAGTTAATGGGATTGCCTCTTCGTGCACCCAATGCGCAGTAAGTTCTGGGTAACTTATATGTATATATATATATGAAAGTGTGCATATTTTATGTTTATTTGCTTTTTCTAGGTACGATGTCGTTTACACATTGCCATTATTAACTATAAGTATGAATAAAGGAACAGGGGTAGTGACTAGTGTCCCTAGTGACGCTCCTGATGACTATGCTGCGCTTAAAGAACTAAAGGAAAAACCACAATTTAGGGCAAAATTTGAGCTCACCGATGAGGTATGCGTGCATCTGGCAATTAAAATCAGTGCATTTTACTGAACATATATATATATTGTGATGTACATATGTATGTATGCTGATATATTGTACATACAAATGCACTAATCAATACATATATTACATAATGTAGGTTGATTTTTTTAATTTCATTTATTCTCGCCATAAAATATGAACAATTGTACAAGGATTTATCGATACTTATGCATATTTATTATGAAAAAATAAGTATCCTGCATATATCTAAATAAATATACTTTCAACAATGCGGAGAAATTATAGATACTTAAATTCAATATTTAATAGTTTCTTATTTTGTTTTTGATTCAAATATTTTTTTTATTTTTTAGATGGTTATGCCTTTTGAAGTAGTCCCAATCATAGATATTCCAGGCTATGGAAATCGAAGTGCTGAGGTAATATAGTGATTTAATATTTTGTTTCATGGTTTACATATATTTTAATTCCCTTTTAATAGACTGCTATGCTGTTAGAATAGCCAAAGCTCTTAAAGAAATTAAAGTTTAATCTTTTAATGTATGGTTCTAACTTAGTTTGACACTCTTTTATTACAGATAACATGTAACGTATTTTTTCTCATAGGTAATGTGTGAAAAGTTGAAGATTAAAAGTTGTAAAGATACTGAGAAGCTCAAACAAGCTAAAGAGGAAGTATATCTTAAAGGATTTTATGAGGGCATTATGGAGGTATCTCTTTTGTCACCTGTGATTTGTACAATATCTGAACTGAACAGTTAACCAAAATTCTGTTTGTATACAATGCTCTTAGTTTGACACGAATAATATTTGGACTGAACTGAACTGCTGAATCTATGCGCTTTTTATGATCTGTGTAAGAGTAATATCTTAATCGAAGTATTAACTGATTTGCTGGATGTATATATTGTATTCACTTTCATTTCTTGGGAATGCTTATTTGCTAAATTTTCATTAAGTCAAATAATTGTAATGATAGCTCTTTTCTTTGGTTTCGATATGTTTATGAACAGTAATCTCCCAGTTATGTTCGCACAAAATTCTTGAAAAATTGGTGTTCAACGAAGAATACTAGGTTAACTCGATTTCTTAGTGATTTCAAGTTTTCGACTCATTTAAATGCTCCCCCTTGCTTCACAAATCAGACATTTGCACAAATCTTCAATGCTACAGCTAAATCATACTTCACCTCAAAGTTTTACATGTGCGAGCATCTACCGAATGAGTTTGCACAATATGCAGCTCAACTTCATTTTGTGTACTTAACCAGGAGTTCAACCCCCTTTTTTAGAAATTTGGACACGAATAACTGTATTAAGCTACATTTCTATGGTTTCTTAATACTATTCGAGTTTCTTGTATGATGAAAAAAAGTAAAGTAAAAAATTTAAATCTACATACTGTCTCAGTACGTGCATGTACACATATTTTCTGTTGCAGTATGTGCATGTAATTAAAATTTCGGTGTCACAATATTCGTATGCACATAAAATTTCTATGATGTTACAATATATACACGTATATAAATTTTCAGGTAGGGCCTTATGCTTCATACAAGGTCTGCGATGCGAAGCCGTTGATTCGTCAAGAAATGATTCAGGTTTACATAATTTACAATAATTTTGAAAATATAAATAAAAATTATTTGCACTGCAGTTTGGTATCAATGTTAGAAATTTTTAGAGCTTTAAAATCTTTTTTGAGGAAAAAAGTAGCCCATAAAGAAATGCTGGATTTTAATCAGTCATGGGTATATTTCTCCCTATTTTTTGTTTTACTATTGTGACTGAGAATCTTTTTAAGGTTACAAATCTTCTTTTTTTAAAAAGTAGGTAGTGGGACATATTTCTTTTTAAGCCATCTAAGTATACTTTTACATATTTCATCCGTATCAAGTTTTGCCAGGATAAATCATATAAAATAGACTACCTTATCCCCCGCCCCTTACAAACATTGGATGTAACGAATCTGTCATTTCCACCAAATTGTTTTGTTACATCCTAAATTCGCTATATCAGATATTTATTGTATCAAAATTTATGAAGCTGAACTTGACACAAAATTACTTTTTGATTCATGTTCGTTATATCTGAAAAATCATTGAGAGTGAATTCATCGTATCCAAAGTTTACTGTATATTTAATAATGATACATGTGTGCTGAGATATAAATTAGTCTCTTACGTTTAAAATACATATTCTGAATATCAACAGTGGATATTACACTCGATAATAGGTTTTGGCTTCATTATTAAAAAATATTACATTGTAGGCGGGTCAAGCCTTACCTTATTATGAGCCTGAGTCTACTGTCATGAGTCGATCTGGAGAGGAATGTATTGTTGCATTCACAGATCAATGGTACTTGCCATATGGAGAAGAAGAATGGGCAAAACAGGTCTTTACATATATATATATTTTGACGCAGGCATACGAATACATGTATATAATGATATTTTCTAGCATTTATTGCATATGGTCATGTTATTGTGAATTCTTGTAAATTTGATGTCTATAAGCTGATATATCAACGGTAGAAGTGACGACCAGTGCCCTAGGTTGCCTTTAGGTAATGTCAATTCGAAAAACAATATGGCTAAAAAATATATATTGAGCGTGTTCGAGCGATCTCCTAGCATGCTAGTACTCGGTCTGCCTTGACTCGCAGCCTGTCGCGGGGCCGAGCGCTATATCTATTTATAGCCTCATACTTATTTAGCATACAGTAGTCACCTCATTCTAAGTTTGCTGACGATAAGCCCAGCCGCATATCGTGCCTACTTTTGCTCGGTCCCAAATTACCCTAGCTGTTTGTATCTAAGGTATACATTTTTCTGTTTATGATCCCAGCCATGTATTAAGCTCACAAAAACCTGGTCCCGAGGTGGGCCTAGTAAGCGGCAACTACTGTAGCACCGAACTTAACGAGTTACTGGGTCTTTACTTGGGGTATCCCCAAGTACCCGAGACTTTACCAATAGTAGCCAAAATTTTATTAATAATACCTAAGATTCTAATAAAAAGCTGATGCCGTGTATTACAATTATGTTACATTATGTATTTTATTAGGTTGGCGAACATGTGAATTCTAGTAATTTTAATGCGTATCAGCAATCAGCTCTAGATAAGTTTAATTTTACTCTTGGATGGCTAAAGGAGTGGGCATGCACAAGGTACATATAGACGTATACATACATACATGTTAATGCCAGCATATGGAAACATATGAGCTGATAGAAATATTATGATATATTCTTTTTGGCCCATATAAACGGATATATATATACTTATCAATAAATTTTTCCATTTTTATTCATGATTTTTTAATTTTTTAGGCTTTTCGGTTTGGGTACAAAACTGCCCTGGGACGAGTCCTGGGTAATTGAATCCCTTTCGGACAGTACAATATATATGGCGTATTACACAATTGCACATCTCATTCACGGTACTGATAATTTAGATGGTACTTCAAAGCCAAGGTATGCTTTATAATCGAGCAGAATACTTCTATGAACTACTAAAATTCATTAAATACTGAAAAATACCAGAGCATTTTTTGTAACATAAATTTCAAAATTATGGCGAAAATCCATTTATACCGAAGTGGATTGTGAGATTTCGTATATTTTAGTATTTGGTGTACTTTAGTAGAGCCCTGATTTATTTATTTATTCGAATTTAAGCAAAGATTTTTTTGAAAAGAATGAATTATAGATCATTTTTGTTATTTGTTAGTTATATTATAATTCATTAAGCAAAGACTCAAGGGACAAGATAAGACGATCAAAAGTAATGTTATTTACAATGGATAGTGTTACATGTGGATACGATGAAAATAAAAGCAAACTAAAATGGTACCTCCAAATTTAGTTCAACATAGCAGCTTAGTGTGAATGATCCGCATAACATGTTTAGTCGAATTTGATTGAGACCAATAAAAATTCAATATTATTTATACATTTTTTATAACATGGCAATTTATTGCAAACTTCTCCTGACTGTAACAGTGCTATTTTTAAATTGTGCACAAATTGGTATATGACATGGCTTTAGATGTAGTAGCGCAATGAAATACATTATATAGATATGCACGTATATACTATTCCTAAATTCTGGTTTTGCTCCAAATTAACGACTGCACTATATTCAAACATTCCATAATCATAATGCACCTTTTTATTTTCTGAGGGTATGTTTTTCTAATATATCACCACCCTTGTGATATATCCAGAAAAAAATGGTTTCATACATTGGTTTTTCTACATAATGGTATAATATTCGGATATAACACAAAACTTGTGCTATATCGAAAAAACAGCATTATGGTGCTATATTCGGAGGAAATGATAGTCATTTAAAAATTTAGCTCGAAAACTTTTGTATTTTTCAAGTCCTAGTGGCATATCTCCTGCTGTATTCACGGATCAAGTATGGGACTATGTTTTTCTTGCAAAACCGATGCCTGAAGAATGCTCTGGAATAAATTCTGTAAAAGATGTTCTAGAACAAATGAAAGCTGAGTTTGAATACTGGTATCCAATGGATTTAAGGTGCTCTGCTAAGGTACTTTATTGAACTTTTTAAATTTTTGTAATTCATAGTATTTGATATGATTCAAGATTGTTCTTTAAAAAATTACGAAAACTTGTTTAAAAAATATATATATATATATATTTTCTGAGTTCCTTTACTGAAATATTTAGCAATGTATAGATTGCGCAATAATTTCTTTCAATATATACCTGTACATATATTTACACGGATTCTAAAACTGGGGTCTAATAAATTTAGGATGTTATGCTATGGTATATATTTTGGAAAAAAACTGTATGTGCATAAATATATTCCAGAAGACCAAGATGCTATATATTATAACACATTTGAGTTCAGATATTTTATCTTTTACGTTTCATACTTCAGACTTATGCATTAAAAAAGACACTGTTTTGGGATCTAATCAACCACAAAACAATGTTAATATCTAATTTTAACCAATTCTTTTATATATATGAGAATTGATTGTTCTAGAACAAGTTCTGTTTAAAGGGACTAATTTATGACAGTTTTTATGATTTATTCATCTTAAGATATATAGCTAGCATACAGTAAGACCATTTAAATTGAATTTTTCAAGAATATATGAAAATGCCTTTAGATTGTTTTTGAACAAATGAGTTTGAATACTAGTAACCCATGGATTTATGGCATTATGCTAGAATATTTTAAACATTATGGCATGATTTTTCTTTTTTTACATTTTTCATTCCATGCAATTTCATCAGTTTAGATGCACCATTGGTAACCTTATTTTTTCGGCTTTTTAAATTAATTTACTTCTAAAAGTTGATCATTTTTTTCATTCATTTATGAATAGAACTTTCGGCTACCACATTTTATGGTGTTTTTTAATTTTATTATTTAGGAGCTCATTCCGAATCATCTTACAATGGCTCTTTATAATCATACTAGCATTTGGAAGGATCGACCAGAGTTATGGCCTAGGAGTTACTGGACAAATGGACACATTTTGGTAAATTTACCTACATTTATATACAGATACATACATGCATACATCATATGGTAATTTCTATATTTCTACATTATGGTCACATCTTATTCACATGCATGCAATTTTATTGGCATGTAGCGCATAAATATACATATATATGTATATTTTATAGCAAGGTAAAATTCAAACCAGTATTTTGTTTTTAATTACTTCTGATATGTTTACATTGAACTTCCCCAAAGAATAATAATATATCTATACGCAGCATTTTTTGAAGCTATTCCTATAATTCATAAGTTGAAAAGTTCCAAAGGATTAACATGTACATATAATAATTTTAATATTGATGTAAAGTTCAAGTTTTAATTTTCATCTTTCTTCTAATAAATAGATATTATTTACAAATTAAATTTAGCCAAGTCCAATACGAGATTTTATTGAGTTTAATACTATTTTGTTACATAATGTTTATATTAGAAGGTAATGATATATGATTTAGACTTGGTTATGTATGTGTACTAACTGTTGGATATAATGTCTATATCCACGCACCAAAGTAATGCAGAAGCTCTGTAATTCTGCCAGAGGAAACTTGGAATTGATAAATGTCAAATAAGCTCAGATCTGTAAGACTGAGCATGCAAGAATGCAACAGAGAAAAAGAGCAAAAAGAAAGTATATTTATTATAACGATCAAGAGCTTACTGTACAAGAAAATATTTACGGCGAGTCATCACTCGGAATAATCCTATGAGCTATGTTCAAACTCCTAATGCCTCACTTTGATTGGCCCACAAATGAATGGCTTCAGTGTACTTGTGGTTTTCGATAATTTTCGTTATAGCTCATAAGCAGTACAGTTCGTATAGTTCATACACAGTTCATAAGTCAAATGTAATGCCTTATAAATCATGTATTTCTAACACTAATTGAAACATTTGTTGTTGTTTTATAGGTGGACAAAGAAAAAATGAGTAAAAGCCTTGGAAATTTCCTTATGATGGATGAATCTGTTCAGCGCTTCTCTGCAGATGCTACTAGGTTGGTACTATATTATATGTATTGTTCACTCCATTGTTGTTCATAAAGTAATTACCGATTTGCATACGTGTGATGATATTCAGTTAGGTTTTTTCATTGTTGTTAACATTGCAAATGTAGATTTGCTTGTGCAAACGCTGGAGATTCTCTACTGGATGCTAATTTCGAAGTGGCTACAGCGAATAATGCAATTATACTGCTCACGAAAGAGGAGGAGTGGATAAAATCTGTCGTTGAAGCAAATAAATCAAATCTGGTAAATTTTGTAATGCAAAGATATTCATGCGTATACATACTTACGTGCACATACGTTCGTAAGTGCATATAAGAATGTATGCTGTGATACATACCTATATATCATCTTTGGCCTGATTATTTCCACTGGAAAATATTTTGGTCTGTCGAAAAAGTATTTTCAGATATTTTTTGTTCCAACAAAAAATCCTTTCGGCGGGATTCAAGAGGGTGGAAAGTTTTTTGGCTACTCTGGCTCAACTAAAAAGGTCGATTTTATAGGGTGGGGGTTAAAAATTAAGTTCAGTCTAATGAAGAATGGAAAATGATATAATGTGGGGACTGAAGTCCAATGCAGTTATACTATTACATAGATATAAAAAATTTACTTTGTACGTACACTGATGTATTTATAATACTGATGCTTACATACATCTAAGCGTGCATAAATGCTGATACATTCATGTATTCATCGTATACATATATATGATAATGCGTAAGTGCAAGTTAGTATACCTTTTGTACATGTATGCATACATGTATACTGATATGTGTGTACAATATTTTTCTAATACCTCTTATGCAATCATTTAACTTTATATGTAGGTATATCATTCTTATGAAAATATTAGTAATGGAAGGATTCGTGTACTTTTAGGGAATAATGTTCATTTCGTCATTTCATCTTGGAATGCTCCAGATTGAGCCAAAATCATAAATCCATTTGAATTTGTCAAGAAAAGAATATATATACATATATATATATATATATGTTTGACCAGTTCAATTGTCTAATTTTGCATTTGAATATCTGACTAGACATTTTAAGCGAACCGCTAGAACTTTTATAAAAACTTCCCTAGAAAAGAGCGATATTACACAATAATATTACCACTTTTCTTGTTCGATATCTCCAAAGAAACGAATAGAACTAATTCAAGTTTTTTAACAGAATCATAGTTTTTCACCAATGTGATGAATATGCCTTTTTATCGTCAATAGCTCCGAAATGAACCTACGGAATTCTTCATGGATCGAGCCTTTGAGAACGAAATGAATCGATTAATTGCAAAAACAGAAGATAATTATTCTAGAATGATGTGGCGTGAAGGGTTACAAATTGGATTTTTTGAAATGCAACTACTTAGAGACAGTTACAGGTGACAATATCTACTTCAGCATAAATATTATTTTAGAATATCCTCTTTAACATTAAAATTGTTCTAGAACATTCTTGAACACCACATACTTTAATGTATTTGTAAATATTATATTCAACATACTAGGAATCACTAGAATTTAGCTAAACGGGCTTGAAAATCTCTCGAATATATAAAAAATATGATAAAAAGAAGAATTTTAGAAAAATTTCATTTATTGCAAGTGAAAGAAGAGCTTAATTTTGTTGAAATATCATAGGACGAAATAAATTCTAAAGGTTGAAAGGACCCAAAACAATTTAGTAGCGTATTCTACAGGTTCATCAAAGAGATTTTAAGAACAATCGATATGTTACTAATGGAAGAAAATTTGGTTGAAAGTTTAATGACATCATTATATAGACTAAGCCAATAAAAACTTTTTCAATTTTTATATTTAATTATCAAAAAACTATTTTTAAGGCTATAAATTATCCTTTTTTAAGCAAGAAAGTGCTGAACAAATGCAGGATTACGATAACATTAACAAAGCTTACTGAAGTTTATCCGAGTATAAAGCAGTTCATATGCAAATCACAGTTCAGAAGCAGATTACCGTTTGACTAAGTTACAGTTTTAACCAATATAAAGATCTGTACAAAAAAGTAATATTTAACTTCTATTTTTTGCAATTTCTTTAGAGACTGGTGTACTAGAACTGGAACTGCAATGCATGCAGGACTTGCAATTCGATTTATTGAGGTATGCATATATATTTTAATTGTGATAACTGATATTATATATTTTGATGTTAATTTGATTCATAAAATATTAATTTTATCTGTATAAATTATTTATTATCCTTTTTAAAACTTAGAAGAACTGTTTAATTGTAAAGGAACCATATTATATTCTTTTAAAAGAAATTACTCCTTTGCAATAGATATTTTTATATTCAGATGAATGCTTGGTTGGCCAGGGATTAATTGCATTTTCGTTTTTTTACAATATATTTTGAATTGATAGCAGTGTTGGCATTTTACTTCAAATTAAATGCATGAATTATTTTGTTTCAAATTGTGAAAAACGCTTTCAAGAGACCGATTTTTTACATATGAAACGTCGATTTTTAGGCTCAAATTGTGATGCTTGCGCCAATTTGCCCACATTTCTGTGAATTTGTATGGGGAAATATTTTAAACAAGTCGGGAACTGTACTTCGATCTGGTTGGCCAAGTTCTGGAACTGTAGATATCTGGACAAGCAGGTGTTAACTCGAATACAATGCAATAATGTTATGTTTATCATCTTTGAGATGTAATGTACAGTTGAAAATAGATAGTTGAAGTAGTATTTGATCTAGTATATATCATATATAGTACATATATTTGCATTTTAATGTGGTCGGCAATGTTAAAAGTTGTCTTAAGGAAACTACACTTATCTTAGGTCAAATAAAATTGGCTGAGCTTTCTTTTTTTAGATTACTAGTTTGATATTCGCAAACAATCCTGCATTCAAATCATGGATCTATGAACATGAACTGTGTAAACCGAACTGTATATAGAGCTGTAAACTAATGAGAAAGAATCTGACAGGTGAATTTGATGACTCGCCGCTATAAGTGTGGATTGAGATATGTATGTTAATTTACAGTTATATACCAAATCTTATCATTTGTCTTATTTCTATACTTCTATATAAAGCTTGACTGTATCTATATATCGCAGGTTATAAGCCAGCTATATACCATATTGGCTTTAGTTTTTAGTGAATTAGTGTATCATCTTCTTCGCTGTGCTACGTCTGATTCTATGCTCCTTTAAATTAATAAAATGATGGAACTGCTGCAATATGTTAATTTTCTTTTGTCCACTTAAAGATTTAGTAGATGAGGAATAATATATTTCTTTTATCGAGTTCAATCCAAATTGAGATTTCGGAAGGCTTCAGAAAACCTGCAGTTCCTAAAATTCTTGTTTTCAATGTTGTATTTTTGTTGCGAGTAAATATAATTGTTAATTTTATCTTTTTTTCCATGTTTTTTAGTGCATTTTTGTTCCTGCAAAAGTCTTTGAAGAACTTTCGTGTCACTGTTGGAAAAGCTAAAGCACCTCCAAAACAGGGCCAAATCCTTGTTGCTGTTGAATATCCTCAGGTGCATACATTCATACATGCGCACGTACATTTTTGATGCATAAATTCATACATGTAACCTCTAAACTATTCTTCTGTTCTAAAACAACGAAAAGATTTTTTGCCTCATTAAAACTGACAGCCCAGTTCTGGTACAAGTACTTTCTAGCATGTGAAAACTTGTTTATATAGAAGAAGAAA
This sequence comes from Vaucheria bursata, assembly GCA_032358265.1. Taxonomy (NCBI): domain Eukaryota; class Xanthophyceae; order Vaucheriales; family Vaucheriaceae; genus Vaucheria; species Vaucheria bursata. The sequence goes on along the minus strand of JAULBW010040573.1, from coordinate 39,930 downwards.
AAGCAAATGAATTGTAATTTTTTAAAGGTTTTCACTCATTTATGTGTCGTCGTGATTTTTTAACATTATCTTTTTTATTATAATTGTTACAACAAAATTATTTGATTCATTTCTCTTCAATTTTCAATCTTGAAGTACCCTTTTTTGAAAGTTTATAGCAAAAAATATGGTTACATTTTGAAAATAATGTCATGCATGTAACCGTATGTATGTAGAGTTTTTTCGTGTAAAGGAATTTTTCTTGTAAAGGATTTTGACTTTGAAGGAGTTTTGAATATGTAAAGGATCTCTATGCAAAGGTTTTCAAAATCAAAGGAATATGTGCACGAAGGATTTTTGTTAAAGGAAGTATGCATGTTTTTTGCCATTATTTTTATTTATAGTGGAAGCAAGATACTCTAGTCTATTTACAATCGATTCCAAAGACAGAAACTGGCGCTTTTCCTGAGGTAAAGAAATATATATATATATATGTTTATGTATTTTCTTTTTACAATTATTTTATTTCAAGATTTAGGCTACTAGTTATGTATTTTGTTCATTGTGAATGTGCATAACATGAAATGCTTCCAAGTTATAATGGGCCAATCAGATAGGATGCTCTAGAGTTCAAATAATTAAATTACAGCAGTCTTTAAGTGACAAGGAGTATTGCGAGGGAACTTACTGCGGAGCAAATAATTAACTAGAAAAAACCTAAAGTTATAGAAATACGTGCGTTCTTCCTTAACTCAAAAATTTCATTCCCTTGCTCATGTATGTTAACCAGTGACATGATGATTTAACTAATGTTTGCTGAAAAGTAGTAAGCCTCAACAGATGTATGCTACAAAGTTCATGTATATTTATTATTAATGAAGATTTTGTGGGGTATCCATGTACAATAGCATAGTTCCTGAGTTGCAATTTTTTAGTCCTTTATTATGTGATAAAACCAAATTTTTATTTTAGGATTATATGAAAAAGTTGAGAGATTTTGGAAGTGCCAAGGGTTTCGATAAGAAACAACAGGAGGGATTAATGCAGTTTGCAGCTTTTTCGAAAGCACAGTATGATGATGCCGGACTATCTGCACTGGACATCACTCTTGCCTACGACCAAAAGGTTGCTAAGACATACATATGTATATTAATCTAATATGAAATTCACAAAATTGATTTTGATTTCATTTGAATTTATTGAAATATCTTTATTTGGTAATACACTGTTTGTTTTAATGTCATGGTGAAGACGCTTCGATGCTTTGAGAGTAAAAATTAGTTTTCATCAAACTTTTACTTCAAATTAAATATATAATGAAGTCATGCTGTGTTTCTTTTGCTTCAGCTGTTTGATAGGAATTAATATGGTGGTTCTGATAAGCTCATTTTAAATTTGAAGTTTTCGAGTATGTTTAACGTAATGTTTCATTTTCTCTTATTCTGGTAACATTTAATCAAAAAACCATTTTTCTTGCAACAGGTAGTATTAGAGCAAAATATAGACTACGCATGTTCAGCTTTAGGTCTCGAAGTGCTCAGTGTGCACTTGGTGAGCGATAGTGAATGTCCTGGAGGAGACAGAGCGAAAGCGATGGCTGCTCCTGGCCATCCAGTTATTGTTGTTACGTAAACCACAAAACTCAATAATTATGCTGAACTTATTAATTTGCTTAAACTGTATCTTCACCACAAAGTTATTTTTATTAGAATGCCCAAAGATGGTGTTATTTAATGTAGGTGAAAAGAATGCTAGGTTGAATAATTTTTTATTGCATCGAAAAATTTGAGAATGTTTTGATTGGCTTAAATACGATAATATCACCGAATGAATGTTGGTTTGATTTGGACTTTCCAAACCTAGATTAGCATGATACAAATTTTTTAATTCCACGCATATGAAAAGTTTTGCCGAACAACTAGTCATAATGAAAGGATAGTTCATTCACAAATATCGGTTTATTTCGGACTTTTTTAACTTAACTCTATACAGTTGTGGATATATTGATTACAGTTCAACTTCATTGCAGGTCACAATGAGATAACAAATCACATGCCAAAAACGGTGCATTAGTAAATGATAGTTTGTTAGCAGGTCCTTTTGAATATTTAATCTGATTTAATTTTGAGCAGTTCATTGAAAAGTGATAGTGCATGCACATAAGATAATTTGATTATTGGTCCTTTCAGACTTCCTAACTTATCATTATAATTATTGTAGAGAAAACTATTCATTAAATACAGCAATTCAGTCATTGGTTACAGTTCGTCCACAAAAGGCTGATGGATCACAAGAATTTCACTGTTCATTACATGTAACAATTTGCGTGCCATGAATTTTCGCAACCAGGGTACACATGCCACAATGAAGCTATGATTGCAGCCTCAAATATACTAAATTGAACCTTAGTTGTCGAGAATAGGAGCAAAGAAACAATTTTTAGCCTAAATTAGAAAACAAAAAGAAAATGCACAGAAATAGTGCGACAATCCAAAAATCAATATAGTACAGAAATTATCACTTGGTACTTTTACCCAATCTTATGAGGTATGGTGGGCATTTCAACTAAACATTTCTACATGGAAAGGTTATAAATGTGTTTTTAAATTCAATTTAAGTCACCAAAATGAATATTATTCAATATACATTGTAGAAATGATTAAAAATAGTGGCAACAGGTTGAGTTTGATGAAGGTCATGTTAACACCAAAAGATTTTTTCATTTTTTTCTTGTTCTTTTCAAACCTAGATGGTTTTATGAGTATCAAGAGTAAACTCCATGTGTTCAAAGGAGATCAAAGTTATGAATGCGCTTGCAAACAAAACGCAAAACTGCAACAGAAATGAATATGTTTACACAAACATGATTGTGTTGCTGGAAGTGAATAAAACTTCACAACACAATTTTTAATCTTAGCCTGTCACCAGAGTTCAACAATGACTCGTCATAAAACTTGGGACTCCACAGCAATAACATGAAATTAACCCCTTAACAAGTTAATTCCTAACAATCAAATATAGTCAATCTCCAAGAATCCAACTACAAAATCTTATGTGTATATTCAGCAATACAAAGAAAACCAGAAATGTGAGAGAGATACACGTTAAATTCAGTATGTTAGAAGCTACTTCATGTGTTGCCAAGTATAAATCTTGTTAACATATTCCAGAAGATACTTTGAGTACAACTCCCTGAAAGAATCTTACAAATCTATAATAACTACAATAAATATCAATTCCATGACAAATCACACGGCAAAAGATTAGATCCTGACACAATCAGTGGACTGAATCTTTCCATCAGCCTTTGGTAACTAGCTCACGCCTTCCAAAAACCATACGTAGGGACATAATCAACAGATTATCCATTAGAAACATTAAAAATTTACAGGATGCCAAAAAATGATACGAAAAAGATGTCTGATGGCTTGAGACAATAAGAAATATTAAGCAACTCTGACTCAAACAAGAAAAATAATTTTTCAATACGCATAAAGCTTTCATCTTTTGAAAATTTTAAAAATGTTAATGTAAGAGGAACAGATCAAAAATGTCATGTTGGATCACGTACAAAGTATTTAGATAGTTTGAAGTTAAATCACAAGCATTTGTTTATAAAACTCAAAACAAAATCAGCAACTTTCAGATGAACTAAAGATAAATGACTGACAGATTTCCGTTTCTTACGTGTACTTAAATAGAAAAAAAGATGGTCACATTTGTGATTTACTTCACTAGATTTCACTACTTTTCAACTATATTTTGATACCATCAATATCAACATTGAATTTTGTGGTTTGTTTAGTTAAAACTATAAAATATATGTTCTGAGATGCTTTATTTTATTTTTATTTCATGCAAACACTATGCAAACCGATTGAAAAATGTTACATGTTTCAGACACAAGAAAAGATAATTTCTTGAAAAAATTTCTGGAATAGTTTATCTAGCTAACAATAGGACATTAATACTGCAATTGAACATTTTAAAGAAGTTTCATTACAATTTTCTAACTTTCAAAATGCCTAGACGGAAAGCTATAGTTGACGAATTGGAATATAAGTAAGCAATGCTTGAATATTACACAAAATAAAGGAGCTGAAAATTGCAACAATCAAATAACTTGTACGTTTCTAATAGAACTTCCAAATTTCTTTTGATTTGCAAATATTTTGCCAAACAAATGCATACATTTATCGGCAATATTGATTTCCTTCGGTCATGGTTCTCTTTAAATGTCTTAAGTTTTTTAAGGCATAGTATACAAAATTTACTGAAGATTTCAATGCTATCATCCTTTGGATGAGCATGAAAGAATACTTCAAAACAAGAATAATGTCTTCAAACTCCAAAAGTTCAAAATACTTGATGTTTGGTTCAAGCTCGTACATTTCCTGGAATTAAAAGAGGTTCTTGGAGATATTGTGTTGCATATACTCTGTGACTTTTCTAACTAATTTTGTGGTAACCTGCATTTTTTTCAGAAAAGTGAAGTGTACAATTTTCAGTGTGTTATCAGCATTAGACGAGGTAAGGTAGAAAAATCTTTTTTACTTAAAAAGTATCCTAGTAATATTTCAAATGTAGGATAAATGTATAGGTAGCCGAGAAAGTGACCAGTTAAAAAATAAAGTTCATTTGATATAGGAAGCACCCGAATAATTACGTTAATTTTTACTTGTGAGCAAGGATTTTACCATGTAAAATGATATGATGGTGGTAAAAAGTTAATGGAATTATTCTGGGTCGAAGGTATTTACCAGATGATTTGGGATAGGATGATGTGGCATGACCAGTTATCAACTAAGAAAGGTAAAGGAAAGTTGCCTACAAAAGGTAAGAAAAGAGTACAGGTATGTCATGTACCTTTACCTTAACTTGCTGAGGAGCTAACATGCGGTAGTATGAATTTGCATTATTCCAGGAGTTATGTCATAATAAGCTTAAAGCCTTTTCGAACAATGATAGTTCTTCATAACATTCAATCGCTAATTAACACTCTATGTGCAGTGAGGGTAACTATCCCAGTATGACTTACAAGTGACGAAAATGCAGTGAAAGAGAAGCATCAAGGATATATTGCAATGCTACTACTGACGCGCTAATGGCAATTTATTTTATATTAATTGAATCGGTAATGGCCTAATTATGTTTGAGAACTTCGAAATATGAATTAAGTGATGTTAATCCGGTTTTAAATGGCTTGGAAGCTGATTTGCTCATTCCGAAACTGAACCAACATCAAGTTCAGATTCAAAATATAACTGCATTGCTGCTAACTCTCAACTGTATAAATCCATTATAAAACTTATTTGTTTTCATTGCACTTCCATCTATTTGCTCTGTGTCATTTTTATTCTCTCGATTCTTCGTCGTAAATTCACGGCTCTGTGGTTAGATGTTAGAAAGTCAATTCGGCTTTCGTGTGCATCGGCCCCCCGGTCTCCTCCCCCTGATACTCGAACAGGGGTAAATTTTCCGGATGCAGACACTGTTCCAATTACGCAAAGAAAAAAACTCACAAGAGTTTCAAAAACTGCATCAATCTGTAAAATAAATATAGTAATTGCACAATTCAATTTATAATTTATAAAAATTGACCACCTGCTACATTTGGAAATAAACCTTAAAGTGAATAAATGTAAATTCTAAAGAAAGATTTTATGAAATCAAATGCTTGCAAGAGGAAAAATTGATTTACCAAAGGTGTTAATATAATACTTTAGTAACCTTCAGAAATAACAAATTCCACTTTAAAGGAATATTTATTCATAAATAATAAATGAAAAGTCATAATATATCCGAGTTTAGCTTCAGATTTTCAAATATAACGAGTGAATTAGGTGGTTCGGACAAATTCATTTCATCTGAAGTTACGTGTACTAACATAAACGACAACTCAAGTTTAGTATATTTTTATGAAAATAATAATTTACACAAATATTCTTTAATAAGGTCAGGTGATATCATACTCGTAACCTTGACAGAAGAAGTTTTTGAAATTCAAGTTTTAGAATTGAAAACTATGCAAAATTTATAATTAAGGCGATCGAGAACACAATGGACAGCTTAGGTAGGACTTTGGAACGTGTCCAGCAATTAGACGATGGGTTGCCAACCACTTTTTGCTAAAAATCGATCAACTAACAATGAGAAGACTTTAACTTTGTAGAATTTAAAACTATTTTTTATGGTTTTAGAATCAATTAAATCTTTAGCATAGACGATATTTAATCAGTAAGAGAACATACTATAATGATTTTGACTCTAGAGGACTAACCGGCGGTTTGAGTTCAGATGGCTCTAGTTCTCCTTCAGCTGGAATCAGATATTGTCTATCAAAAAGAAAACATTAAAGAATCAGATGAAAATAAAAATACGAGGTAAAAGCCGATGACATGCATAAAGAATTGTAATCATGCTCAATAAAGCGAGAGATTTTTTAATAGATTGATTGTTGTACAAAATCAAGCAAAAAATAAAATAATATTTCTATTAAATTGCATGACTGAGATTGAATTCCCTTCAAAAAACGGGTTTTAACTGGGAGTAAGCAAGGTTTCGGACCGAAATTCGATTAAAGTTGCAAGCGAGCTAATAAATAATATAGCTGCGATTTCGAGTCATTCATTGAAAAGATCCTTGACAACATGAAGATTTCATTACCTGTAGTGCGCGGCCGAATATCCGGCATGAAGGAGAAGTAGGATACCGATAGCAACTACCAGAGTTCCAACGTTTATCATATCAAGTGCAATGAAAGGATTTATTATTAATATTTTGATTTTTTTAATTCGTCCAATGAAAAAATGGTCGCGAACACAAATCGACGACAACTCTTCGACAAGTCAGGGATTGTTTTCATGAATTTCCCATCAATTTTAACACATCTACAGTAAGGCATTCCTCAGATTGTACTGAATTGTACTGCTTCTTAGTAGCCTTATAAACATTATTATGAATATACTGCTCAATATGTTTATAAATTCATTTGAACTTTCTGAAAAGTTGTTCATTATTGCTAGTCTTGATTTTCCAAAAATCTTACCTGAAACATGGGAACCACTTCAATATGTATCAACGAGAGTAAAAATACTCAAAAGGTCAAAAGTTGTTAAAAATTGTGATACATGAGTTGGAGCTAAATGATAATAATGAAACTGGAAAAGTGTACCATCAGAAACAAGTAACTTCTAAACATAATTAATACTCAAATTTTATATACTTGTAGAATATACCGATGAAGCATTTCAATCTCCTAAATACTTTTGACTAAAAATTTATTGTAAGAGAAAATGGCAGCTTGAAGTTTCCAGCCTAGGATGAATGAAAAATGAGATTTTGAAGCCATTTCAAGCTCAAAAAAGTTGAACTTGGTTATCACCTTGAACAACAAAACAATAATCAATTTTAGGCTAGTTTCGGAACAGGTTGCATCAATGTACCAGGAATATTATTTTGTAGTTTACATTACCTCTAACCAATCTCTGCCAGTAAAAATACAACAATGTGAGCAAAATACTATCTTGTACTCACATAACTCATGGAAATTGATGTATTACAACATAAAAGCCAGATGGTAATTTAAATGTTACAAACCCAAATTGAAGAAGCCATCCATAAAACTTTTTCTATTCAATTTTTAAAATTGAATGCAACTGTACATAGTTTTGTGCAGTTTATAATATTCCAGCATAATTTTGGAGTCTGTAAGTACAAAGGAAAGCAAAACTGCAAGTTAAGCAATTTGAATGAGTTTAGAGCTAAAACATGAACTATCTAAGTCAAGCCGAGCTAGTGCAGGCTGCATCATAAACTTAGTTTGTTGACATGGCCAAATAACCCAACAGCATCACTGAACATGTATTAGAAATGATTGCACGAATATAACATATAACTGAGATTTGAGGAACTTCTTTCCATTGTTGAGTTTATAATTACTGAAAAACTTGTTTTCATTTGTAGGCAGTATTTTTAAGTGCATCTCTAGTTATTTTTGTCACTACTCAAAACATCAAATAGAAAATGTACTGCATTCAAAAGCTTTTCTGGAAAAAATATATATTTTCATATTAAAAAGTTAGTTTTGAAGGTCATTTGTTGAATTTACTTGTTTTCATGGTTGCTTGTTTTTTACTTTATTTTTTAGAATTTATATTGCCTTAAAATTCTTATGGTGCTACGGCTTTGAAATTTCATAGAAAATGATTGAAAGTTAATTTGAGGTATTAACGATGGTTATACTCTAATACATTGGCTGTTATATATTTTTTGGTAAATTTAATAATTGCAGTAAAAGTTGAAGTATAATGAATTATTACACTAGGTTTAATATTTAATATCATTATCAATAGTCTTATCAATGTTGCAAATGTAATATTTGCCCCTACCACTTCAGTATTTTGGGACTTTTGTAAGATACAACCAATTTAATTCATGGAACTGGTTAATTCGGGATTACCCGTTTCATACTCTTTTACATAACAGGTTAACCGCAAACCAAACTATGTCCGCTCCTAAAGCTGGCACTGTTTTAAATGGAATGAAATCGTTCAGCTCGGCATCGCATACGGCTCAGAAATGTGAAAAGGGCCCTACTAGCATCTCTGCCGAGTCATATTTCCATTTATGCCATAAATTCGCTTACATTTCTGAAATTTCCATTTCATTTGAGAATTTTTCTTCATGTTCAAAATGCTCCAAACTTGCTGCGCTTATTTTAAGACAGTTCAACTCAATTTCAGCTTTAAACGAACAATACAAGTCGTTTTTGTGTGAGTTAAGTGGACTTGAGTTTGTTAAATAGTTTTCCTTTTAGCGAAGTTATACAACGACCAGATCCTTATCTGGTAATTTTGAAGGCGCCGTCAGCTCTAACCCTATAAATCTTCCAGTGAGAGTGTTTTTTTATTTCTATTCCGTGTCTTCATTGCTTTCAAGATATTGCAGCGAATGGTTTAGACAATATCAATGAGTAGCGACCAGAATCTGCTTTTCGTTTTCCGAATTGATCGACATTTCAGGCAATAAAAAATGAGTGACGATATTGATTTAGATAATTTAGAGCGGATTATGGAAGAAGCAGCTGATGGTCAGGTAGTTCGTAGCCTAATGATGGTTGTTTCGGTGATTAAAAGTGACCTTTACAAACATGTCCTCAAACACTTTGTAAAATTACACTTATAAAAGGAACTCATTATTATCCTGACTAAAAGATTTATTAAGTAAAATTTTTTGCTCATAGTTTTAAGAAAACAGGAAATGAGCGACTCTATATGAGATAGATTTTCATAAAATATGTTTAATGCCTTTTTGAAAATTGCCAATAATTGAATGATACGATTTTATTTTCCAAAACCTTCAGTGAAGAGTGACATAAAATTAATTTTTATTTTAATTTTATTGACAAATCTTTTAAATAAAGCTTTTTCTACTATATTACTAAAATGTAATTGTTTAACAGAATTATATTTTAGCTTTTTGACAGCTTTGCGTTCCACAGGATTTTTTAACACTAAGCAATATTTTTCCGATTTGTAATACAATGATAATTTGATTTAGAAAATAATATGAAAAATGAAAAAAATTTAAATAAAACAAAAAATTTGGTTTTTTTATATTTTTTGTTTCTTTTTTCAATGAGAAGAATTGATTCTTTGGTAGTATTTAGCATTTTGCCTATTTGTTATACAACAAGAAGCGAATTAAAAAAAATCAAGCTATATTATATGCCAATCATTGGATTTCGACGAATACTAAGTTCTTAAGTAAATATTTATTGAGTTAATCAAGTTACTAGGTTTTTTATTACGTATTCATTCTATATTAAATGTAAAATGGAAAACTTACTGATAGTGCTTATTTAGATCAAATAATAAGAATAATAAAGTATGAAAATGTTTTCGGGATTACATAAAAAGCATACCTAAACTTACAAATAAGTCTACCTACTATTTTTATTTTCTCTAAATTTATTAGCCACACATTGTCAATTTTACTTTTTAGTGTTTATATACGTAAGGTCCGCAAGGAAAACCGGACAGTCAATAATGATAAGGTTAGACTCACTTTACATTTCTCTCTATACACATGGAAATATAAAAACATGTACAAAATTTGTTTTTTTCTCGGAAAAAAATTCAGCAAAATGCCCTTTTTCCATTTTTTTTATAATTAGAACCCTCGACGAGTAGAAAAGGCTGATCAGAGTAAAATAACTGATATGTTTTTGATTTTGCTGGCGCTTTTGGAAGTTGGAGTTGTCTTCTTGAACATAATTTGCTTAACTGCTGATAATTCAGGTAAAAGCGATAAATTGTGTTTAAATTTCTTTTGTGAAGAATTTTAAGGATTGCAAGCATGCAGAAGAGATAGAGCAATTTTAAATGTGAAGTGTTTAAAATTCGACTTAAGATAGCTCTAGAACAATATTTGAAGAACAATCTTGATGGCCGTACTTCAATGGATGTTACTATGCAATATATGTATAGTCAACTAGTGAGTACCAATATAAACCAATTTATAATGAAATAATGTATGGCTAACACTATCTTGAACAAATTAAATACATATGAAAAGGTAATATTTTCAAAAAAATTCATGCTTGGGTTATGTCCTTTCACATCTAGTGGGATGGATAGAAATGAAGATTATTGCAATACAGGAATATTTGCTTATAGTAAATTAGTGCTAAAGTCTAAAAAAGGCAAAAATGAGAGAGTCGCCACGTTATTAGCACCCGCAAACCATAGGCTCCCCCTTCTCAATTAAGTTTGGCCAATTTTAACCATTTTACTTCTCTTCTTTCATTATTATATTGTTGATGAATTTTGAGCTGATACAAATGTATTAATATCATACTCGGCTATAGCTGTTTTTATACTCTACGTGGATTATTAATACTGGCTTGTTCTGTTAAAATTGAAATAACTTTTAAGCAGTGAGAAATGTATTATCATATTTTATGTGGATCATTCACACTTGCTTAGCACTAAAGCTCATAAGCAGAATCTTTACTTTCTTAGGTTCTCTGCTCTATATACTGCAATTGATATATAGCATAAATTTTGCTCTAAGAGTTCACACATGAACAGTCTATATATTTTGCATGGATCATTCAAACTAAATTAAAAGCCACCAATTTGGCATATTCTAGTTACAAACTTATTATTGATATTAATCTCTGCTGTCCTCTATCGTCTTACTTGCATGTATACATCTTATAACAAAAAATACGATATCATCGCAACTGGCTCTAACATGAGAGTAGCTGCCAAAAAATTTTTCTTACTGAAAATATAATATGTAATCATGAAAGAAGTTCAAAGGCCTAGGTTATATAAGTACAAACTATTCTTATCTAAACTGCTCGTGTCTGAAAATAGATTTTAAAAAATTCAGTTTACGTGCTTTTTTTTGTTCAGGAATTTTACTTAAACTAAATGAAGAAAAGTCAATAAAATTCCTGAGTTTGCTTTTACTCTTTCATCGTCTGAGAATTTTCTCTAATTACTGAATCAGCCCCAAAAAAGTTGCGCAAAGATGCGAAATGATAGCAAATGGTACATTATTATGGCTTAAGTCAGTTAAATTTATAGAATTTTGCAAGTTTTTTCTGTCTGTTAGAAACTTGTTTAAAGAAATGGTTGTCTCATAATAAAATATATATTATTTCTTTAATCATATTTCTGGAACTAATTTTTGAAAAATAGATTGTTATATTAATTTTAGATGTATTACCTTTCTTTATTGTTCATATTTTATTTGTACAGATTGCAGAGATTTTTAACTTACAAGTTTTGAATTCGACCACTTGAACAATGATAACAATTAAAAAATTTAAGTTCCAATCCAGAAAGATATATATATATATATATATATTTACTGTGAAACCTCCTTAGTCGGACACTTTATCATCAAGTATTCAAATGTCCGACTTGAGGAGATGTCAGCTGTCCAGCCTAACAAGGTATTTGGAGATTCAAAGTGTCTAACGTCAGAGGGTTCATTTTTGTGAATTTTTTCAGGCTATTTTGCCACCCATTTAGACTGCAAAGATGTTCATCCTGCTTCTGAAAATCCAATTCGAGCATTAGGTTTTTGGATTGGGTGGACCCAGGTCCGTGCAAATTTTGGGTATGATGGCATGTTACCCAGTTATCCTTTATCTCAGTTAAGCAATCTCGCGGGTTATTTAGGAGCTCTTGTAGGCCTTGGACACATATGTGGTGTGGTGAGTTAATACATATATGTATGCATTTTTTCAACAAATATTGAAATTTTGAAAGAAAATTTACATGCGGGACATTTCGGATACATCAAATTTGCTGATATATTATCTAGTGTTCTAGCTCTTATTTGAATATGCAGTTACAGCACAGTTTTTAGAACAATTCTATGTTGAAGTATAATTGTGTACTTCAGTCTATGATATCACTTTGTCTTTGCTATCTTCTATTATGTCTCTGTCTCTGCACACCACAAACTACTTATCTTACAAATTTTGTTCTCATGAGTTTTCACTTATACCAAATTATAAAAAATGTGATATTGTATTGAGTTCAACTTCCGATTTTCGAATATTACGAATTTCATTTGTGGGATTGTTGTATATGAAGTTAATTGTATTTCGTGGCTCTATATTTTCTAGAACTCTTGCTATCTTTCAAGAAATTTCAAGGGCCCAGAAAAATAAACTTTTCGAAATTCGAAAATGTTTGATTTTTCTGTCTTATTTACTCAAATATAGCACCATTATGTTTAATTTACATAAGGGTAAAAGGACAAAAGACTTAGCATACATTTTCAATTCATTTGTGTTGACCTACTGACCATTTAAAAGATAATATTTTTTCAATTTTTTCATCATAGTCGAATTTGACCATTTAAAAGATAATGTTTTTTCAATTTTTTCATCATAGTCGAATTTGGCCATTTGCCACCACTTTTTAGTTGATAATAAATTTTGGCAATATTAAAAGAATAATTGAGTTAAAAATTTTATATATTCATTTATTTCAATATTTGGTAAATTATAATAACTCGTTTTTCCAAAATAGTAACAATTATTATTGTAAGCAAAACTAAATTTAATATTTTTTCCATTCTTTTTCTCTTAAAAAAAACGCAGAAACTATTGTTACCGTGAATTGTAATTTTACATTATTCATTGAAAATTATAAAAATCAATTATTTTCCATAATTTTTATTTGCATTAATTGCTCTTTTCTGTTTCTCGTACTTAATTTTCAAGATATTGTTTGTAAGCATTCTGTAACAGTTGTTGGTGTATCGAAATTTCTGTTTTTGGCACTAAATTTCAATCAACTATTTGACAGCACCATTTAATCAATTAAACAGTCGATATGACAAGATTTTAATTTTGATATTTTTTTACTGCATTTCGACCATACATTCAATTACACTGTATAACATAGCTTATCTACCTTGACTCCAGAATATGGTACCGAATAATTATGCGAAATTTTGCGCATAATTACTTGAAATGAGTAGTATTTCGCGTATATTTCCAGATCTGTAACCTTTCACTTGAGACATAATTCCGGGGACAGCTTAGATTTCTAGAATAATGAAGCGAAATTTCATTTGTTTTAGGTACTGAATTTTAGTGCACTTGTACTTATATGCTGTGTCCTGTATCGGCGAAAAAATGACCAAGGTAGATCATTCCACCAAAGAGATGATACTCTTCCCCAGGATACCCCATCTGATGTCCCCTTGTCGAATGTAAAAACTTGGCTCTCGGGCCAGATTAGGACCTGGCTAAATTGGCTCGTTGAGTTTTTAGGCCTCACTAGGAAAAGGGAGGGAGGCGTTCTTGGGCTAACATGGCTCTGTAGGTACGTTTGTATTGACTTCTATTCTTTTTTTATATTGGTAGTAAAAAAAACTTTGGAGTTACAGTTGATAGTCCATAAATCGATGGTCTGCTAAATGATGCATTCTATTCTTTAATTGCTTACCACTCCATCGACTCTGTTTGCTGGTGCATATGAATATCGCTAATTCGATATATTCAATTACTGATAATTTTTTGTGTAACCGACGGTATCGCTTTATCCGTTAATGAAATATATGCTCTAACTGAAAATTCGAGACCGCCGAATCAAATTGTTACATTCGAGAATATGGAGCGAACTCGGTATAATATAAATTCTTTAAAGTAGAATTTGCTTTTGATTGAAAAAATGAAATTTGGGAAATAGTGAATAGTTGTTGAAACAGCAAGAAGAGATTAAATGCTAGACATTTCAGTATTACAGTTGATGTACACATATAAACTTGAACTTAGGCACTGCTCACTAATAATTTCTGCAACTAAAATTGAAATTATGGCTAGTATAGTAATTTATATCGTTTCCCTTACTTGCACCAATAATCTGATATTATAGATTGAAACACAGAATTCTACTTTGATGTCATAGAATTGTTCTAGAAACTTATTCTATAACAGCATATTCAATTCATTGCTAGTATACTGGATAGTACTAGGTACTAGTCTATGCCACCATGAGCGAATGTAACTAGATATGGCTAGTAATATCTTGACATACACACACTTTTTACTGATGTCTATAGCTCAAATGGGACTTTGTCTTATTTTGTACTGTAGAGCAAATTTTGGACTTAGCTTATGGCTTTGCGGAGTCGGACTAATCGGTTTTTACTTTGCTGTGACTAGTAGTATGGAAGCTGCTATTCGGGACTTTTACGAAAACAGGTTTAGTTTTATACTACTATTAATTGCTTCATCAAAAACCAAGGTTTGCAGTACAATTTGTTCAAATTATGAGGTGCCTTTTTTTATCAAGCTAGACTCGCATCATGTGGGTAAAGCTATTAAATGAGATAATATATCATTTAGTACACCATCGATTTATAGAATATCAACTGCACATATATGTATATATATATTAATTATTTTTATATGCACAGCTTTAGTGTTGAATGCGGGACTCGATCAAGAGTAGTATTGGATTATGCCTATGTCATGACTGGATTATCCTGTCTCGCCGACTTGTGCCTAGGGGTCTTAACTTTAAGACCCCCCCAACAAAAACGGTCCTCTCCAGTCTCAAATCGGTCCCGACCAGGTCTTGAAGACAAAATTCGAGGATTGCATCATGAAGTTAATCCTCCAAGTTCAAATGCATTATTATAATGTATCATTGCAGTTTTATGCAGAGATACCCAGGAGTTTAATTTTTGCAGGTATATTTCGACTATGCATCAAGTTACATGTAACCATTCAGTATATGGCGGTAGAACTTATGCATGTATTCAAATAAGACCTGGTCTAGAAATGGTGGCGAAATCTTGATTTCTTCGCTGGAAAATGCAGATATTGGTGAAATTGCTTCGTAGAAGTGAGATCCCAAGTTCGATTCTCATTTGTGGCATATTGTTACAGGGAAGGTTGGATGGAAGAGTAAAGTTAGATAGACAACTAATGTTTGTTTGTTTTTTTAGCATCTTCAAAAATAAATATGCTGCAATTGAAAATGAAAAGGATGCTACTTACTTATACGACTGGCGAACACTCTACCACCTTTTTAGAATGTACATTAAGTTATACAGTGCTTTTGCTTCGTAATACATACACCGCATTTCAATTCCATTTTTTTCATTTTGTGTTGCTTGTTTTTATATTTTACTGTATTACAACCTTGTTGCATGAAGATATTGGCGGTCTATCGTTGTACCCATAAAATTTCTTTTTTTAATTTCTACTGTATCTTTGCGATAATCACTTAGATATTTTTTGGAATAGGGGTCAGGAGCAATTGATTCTACTACCGTAGGCATCTCCATTGGGCAGTAGCCTAATTGAAGATACGAATAGAATGCATGAATTCAATTGAATGTCATTCAAAAAGTGCTTTAATGTTCTGCCCAAATGTTCGATTAGGTTATCCAAAGTTGTACATACCATAAGCATAATAAAGTTATAAGGACTATCATGAATTTGTGAAAATGTTTTCTTTTTAAATTTTAAACAAGGGTTGGACTGACCTATTATCCAAAAAGTTCTCCAATAGGGTCAACTTCAAATCTGCAGTACTATTTATAAAATAATATTAAAGAATTGAAATGTGTTGCCCAACTCAACTTGGCGTAGGCAACTGGCAAGCATTGTTTTAACATTCAGAGAGGCCCTAAACAATGGGGCATAAGGTTCTTAAAATATTTGTATATCTTTGTTATATAAATGTATTGGTGGTGCACCAGTGTACCATTTGTAAGAAACATTTTTGGATACCAACCTCTTACCTAACTTCCCACAACTTATTTTCAACAACAAAAAACAATATTAGTAATTCTATAATTTTAGATTAACTATGATTCTTTATCCTAAACTAATTTTACTATCATCAACAGCAAATAGTACAATCATTATCAACAAGTTTGAAATCATCAAAATAAATTTTTTAGTTTATATGTATGACAGGTGTACAGATGGTACACCAGTGTACAATCAACTTCTTATATTCATCTTAGAGTAGTTTTATTCATATTAAGAAAAAAAGTAGGTGTAAAAACTTTTTGGTACAATTTAAATTTTGAAAAGCTATCCAAAATTTTATTTTTGTATAACTTAATCAAATTTTTTTTGCACTTTAAAACTCAAAAAAGTTAACTTGAGTAATATTATTAAAATAAGTCTTGGAATATTACACAGGGATTCTATAGCTATTAGATGAGTTGCAGTGCAGCAACTGAGATACTTCTATGAGGAAGACGCCAAGTAAAATTTGAATAGTGTGGCAAAAATGAGATTTTAATGTCAGCATGGAAAGAGTGAACTTAAACAAAGAAGAAACAAAATAGAAAATGCGGATATTGTAATGTTGTTTCTACTACTGAAGCGAAAGCAACAAAACACAAATTGAATCTGGACTGAAATTGAACATATATCAACACTTCAAGTTAACATATCTATATACTACATGTCAATATAAATCATATTAACTGCTTTTACAAAATACGTAGTACTATTGAACAAATATAAAACATGCAACAAGCCAAAAACCATTTCCTGAACTGTAACATGTGCAACTTAAACTGATCAAACACTAACAGCTTCCAGGAAGCACAAGCAAAGTGAGAACATAATGCATTCCATTTAAAGTATCAAAACTATTTTTTACATGTAGAGAAGCAGCAACAGATATTAAAAGATATTTATCATGACAATGTGAGCATATAGTTATACTTCTTAATGAATTAATGCAGAAATAGATTTTTGAATGGTGCTTTGCTTATCTTGCATACCAATGGCCGTTTCAGCTAACTTTAATTTCCATAATTATAATGTGTTGAAAAAAAATAAATTTAAGTTATGTATCATAAGTGAGATGCTGATTGTAAAAATATATGTATATATGTTGATACACTCTCATATGTGTCAGGAACTAATTTGTTTACAACAATTAGTTCTTAAGGGAATTACTCTTTTAAGAGTTATTCCATCATTTAGCTGTATCATATTATGACTCTCTAGATGGATTGGCGTTGAGACTTTATTTGTTGCGTTGCTGAGTATGTTTCTATTCACTCTCAGCAACGCAAATTATGTTTATATAATGTTACCGTGCTTCTATAGTCTTTGTGTCTTTCTTGTTGCCACCTTGTCTGCTACATTCATAATAGAATTGCATAGACAGATCTTTTTATAAATGATATCTCTGCCCATATCTCCAACATCTCCGTCATACCACTGGTAATATTCCTTTAATTTGCCATCTAGCTGAGAGGGCTTGATATTTTACATTTGAAAAACTTTGCAATCAAATACTTCTCTTGTTCCTGGTAGTACACACTACTGCACATAATATTACTGGAGCAGCATCTGACACTATCACTATTTGCAATTAGGTTTGTGCTATTTGGAGGAGCAACTTCTACACTCAATCATCACTCACTTGCTGCATTTACAAACTTAATTTTATAAATTTGTTTTGTTTTCGTTGCTTGATTTCATTTTTACTTGGACAAACTAGGTGAAGTTGGAGCCTCTTCCATAAAAAGTTGATTGTAAAATTTTGATTCGCATTTTCTTATTGTACATGGAAAATGCAACATGTTTCGATTGTTTGTTTGGCAATTTTTCTGGTTTTCTCTCATCTTTAGATAAGTCTGGTATATGGCAACTTGTACAAAAATATTGAACCACATCAAAGTGGGCATGAAATGAGTAAATCAAGACATGATATCTGGGCCGCTGCCTTTCAGGAATATCACACTCTTTAGGGAGCCAACAGGGGTTCTGTAATGTCATTTTTAAATTCGAAAAGATGATTAATCTTTGAGTATGAATAATTATTCTTTCCTAAGCATGAAAAACGCAAAATACTCCATTCATACAAATACAGGCAAAAAATGCATGATCTTTCGTGTGTAACAGGATTTTAGAGGACACTATATGTTAAAATCGGTTGTCGACTAAGTTACATATTTAGACTTGGAGATAGCTTAAAATCAGCCAGAAATGTTAAGAGCTACCCGCATTGCAATCTTTTTATCGAGCCTGAGCTTTAGCACTGGTATGAAATTGCATTTACCTGTAAGAGTCAAAAAAGAAATTTTGATTTTATAAGCTGCATGAACATTTTTTACCGAGGCGAGTTTGCATAGAAGAAATATCATCGCAATTAAAATTTAGGAATCCGACTCGGTGATTTTGGACTTCGCTGAACTGCGATGTTGGATATATTTTTAGCTTTTCCATATTGATTCATTTTCATTCGAGTTGACGAGGCGACTGAAATATACATCAAATCAATAAAGTAAACCTTACTGGGTCAGATAAATTTTTTGTAATCTTTCTAGACTTTGGATTTTTCAAGTTGTGAAATAGTGATAAAAACAGTTACTTCTCTAAAAAAATCCTGAAAAATTTTATATATAAGTGAGGCAAAACGAAATTATATTATTTGCTGTTTTACGCATTAACGTACTCTTTATCTGTACTTTCCAAGCATGCAAATGAATTGAAGTTGCAATTAATTTTGGATTATAAAATTTTAAAGAAAATATTCCAATTTTAGTGTTAAATATGAGCTTGGAGCAGAAGTATATAGTACAATTTTTCCATAACAATTAGGGCATATTTTAGGTGGAACAACTGATTATTACTTTTTGTTGTTGCATCATAAGTTCATGAGCTGAACAGAATTGTTAAAGGATACTATTTGAATTCATTCCATGGGTGTTACGCTCAAGGATAACAGCGTTCAGTATGAAAATATGTATTTCTCTAAAAAACATACAAGTTAATTACACGGAGAGCTCATTAGCCAATATTAATGCATCAAAATTATTCTACTTTTTTGACAAATCAAATCGTCCCGGCATTTCTGCTGCTGCGATGGTAATTTATCATAAATTTTTCGTAATACATAATAAACCTAAAGAATTTGATTTCTTTATAAATATTATTTATTAAATACATTTTTAGTCGAAATTAAAAGAATAAGCGTAGAGATCAATCAAAATTCAATATAAAATTATATATTGCTATAGAAATAGTTCTTTTTTCATTATTTTTTAATTCTTATCAGAAGCATTTACTTTGCTTATGCCGCCGGGAGGAAGGAAAAATTTATACAAACATAATGCAAATGTGAATTTTCAAAGAACTTGTGGCAAACAGTTACCTCAAATAAATAGCATATCAAGTGCTGAAAGGTAAGGCTTGAAAATTTTTTGTTACACTTGATATTAAAAAAACTGATACTGTCAATTGCACCAAAATTTTTAACAATTGTTGGAATGCATTGGATTAGAAATATCAATATGTAACACCAAAAGGAGTCGGTGGAGTGGTAAAGTTATTGAACAATAAAATATATCATTTCGTTGACCATGGATTTATTGACCATCAACTGTATGCACTAAATTTAACTGAATCAAAATTTTTATTTAGGCGCTAATGCTTTTTTTGCATTCTCTTGTAAACAAGATTGAATGAAAATTGCAATCTTGTAAGATATAACATTTATAATTGCAAATAAGGTTACCTACAAAAAAGTTAATAAAAATTAAAATATTTATAGGATTCAGCATTTTGAACAACTTATTTATAATTTTGATTTTTCAAACTGGACAAAAAGCAATCCAAAATTCAATAAAGTGTTAAAATATATATGTATATGAATTGATACAAATTTGGTAACTTTGAAAAATTATGGTAAATTTTCTTTTTCAAGCAATTAACTTACTTGAATTTGAAACAAAAATAATCCCTGTTGTACCTCAACTTAAAATTCTTCCAGAACTATTTTTATGGTTGTCCTTAAACAATGGCTATTGTACTAGATATGTAAAGTCAACTAGTCAGTATTAAACATAGTATCGTAATATGTTGTCATATAAAAAACTGGCTAGCGATATCATGATATTTGATTAGAAAAAATCTGCTTTTTGATGTGTTACTTTACATTCAGGCCTCCTAGTGACTTCTCCCTTCTGTTCTGTGGTCATTTTTGTTTGTTTCATAGCGGGAATTAATGCGCTAACCTTCTTTTGGCATAACTTATAAAATTATCCAAGTTTATGCAGCCACATTATAAACTCCCTCCCCATAAACTGTAGACTTCACTTTTCCATCGAATTTATTTGATTTTCAACCGCTCACTCCTTTTTCTTCTGTCGATATACAGTGAAACTTCCTAATGTGGACATTTCATCGTCAAATGTCCAATTTGAGGTGGTATCCTTATATGAATAGGATAAAACTATATGGAAAAAGTCAATGTAAAACTTTATTAGTGAACGAATTTTCTCAGTCACCCTACTGCTCACAAAATAGTAACCATTATTTATACTTTTGAATTTTGTAAATGTAAAAATAATTCAATTCATATCGTTTCCATTCCAGCCATTTATATCTTAATTTTTAAGAGATGAAAAAAATCCGCACTTTACTGTCCACCTACAGAAGTTTTCTTTAAAATCTATTTATGGTCACAAATCTAGCGTTCAGTGTCCAATATAACATGGTATTCGTTTATGAAATATACAGAAATGCTCATCTTCTCAGCTGTCCATTTTATTAAGGTGTCCAAATATGTAAGGTTTCTCACTTTGGATTCATGGTAGGTTGCTACAAAAAATTTTTTTCATCCATATTTTCAGATGTAGAAGTGGACTGATGTCTATGCAAAACGATTCTAAATTGAATGTGAGCACAATATTTGTGATATTTACGCTGATGCTTTTTTTGGGTTCAAGTTTTCTGTCCCTATCGAATTCGCCCTCATCATTCGGCCGTGGAGGGGCTACCGTCCGGGTTACTACTGATAGCGGTAGGTGCATTCGAATAAAATGATACACCAGTGTACCATCCGTACTCCAGTCTCACATAAGTCTTCTGTTCAGACTTAAAATTTGTAAACTGAGATTGAAAACGAGCTGATGATTGCGGTGTTATTCGTTTTTGATAAGAGTCAATTTATCTGTATAAAGTTAATAAGCAAATGACTTATGATAGGTGGCCGTTTCTCTTGGATTGTAAGTTCATAGGCGTTGATTCAATAGAGGAGTATTCTACACTGTGATCAGCATTATCCACAAAAATGGACCAAATTTCAATTTCACCATGTTTTAATTGCAAAAATAAGATCAAATGATTCCATTTTCTTTTTTGCAATCCTTGCCAGTTGTGTCGGTTGGTAATTGAAAATTTTTGGTTAGAATTTCGTTTGAATGATTCAATAAATTTGTAGAATAGACCACTACATTATTTTGAATTTACTTAACTTTTAAAAATTATTCAGAAATTTGACCATCTCGCATAAAATATGCTGAAAAGTTAACAAGGAATATTTTTGTCGGTACAAGTCATCTTATACTAGTGATGTATTCATTGATCTTAAAATTTCGTTATTATTTAGTGATGTATTCTATACATTCATATATAGATAAATCTTTTAATTCTTCAATTAAAATACTTTTTTTACATTGGTCTGTATCCTTACAGGCTTTTGTAGTTCAATATCTATAAAATTGAATTTGAATCCTTTTTGCTTTTAAGTTATACATCGATTACTTTTTTATGTAACGAATAATACTACAATCATCGGCAAGTTTGCAAACATAAAAATACTAATTTTCAGTTCGAACAGAGGATTCAAGTGATACTAATGATACATATATACATATATATATATCATTGATGCTATTTTTTGGTATAAGCATTTGATTAAAATTAGATTACTTTTTTGTAATATCATTAAGCATTTATTTATACCGCAACTCCAGAGAATGGGTTTAAGGACAGGTCTCAATTAAGAAAATGGCTTATTTACTGATTAATTCAAATATTTTTTTTCCAGGAAAAGTGGTCCAACGCGGTGTAATGACCAGGCAAGTCAAATTTTGAAAAAGAATTGCTAGATTTTCTGTTCATTTTTCTTTGGATAACTAAAAGTTGCCAAATCAAAATTTGATATGACAGCTGATTGGATAAAATAATATATCTGCCTGCTTGATAGTATGAAATCTTGCAAATTTATTATTTGGACAACTAGAAAAATTTTTAGAACAATACTAAAGTTGAAGTTGTTCTGTTTATTAGCTATTTTGATGCAATTTTGAAATGAAGCAGGCATTATATTTGGGGCGACATGGTTAAAAAGACTTGAATTAAGACCAGCTTTTATGAAGAGCCATTATATTAGCAAAACAGCTAAGATAGAGAGAAATAGTTAAAAGTTGAATTTTCAATATTATTTCGAAGAGTCATTAGAGCAACAAAAATGTTAAAAATTTATGAAAGTAATAAATAATTAATTTTTTTAAGCTCAACAAGATTGAGGAAAATATGCATGAAATTTTTCCTATTGTTTTTGAAAGGTTCTTATTTAGTGAAATCACTAAAAATTAATCAAGATTGTGAGAACTTTAAATTCGTTTTGTTTTGTTTTGAAAAGTCATTATAGCAGCAGAATCATTAAAATTAATTGAAATAATGATAACTTTGACGGTTCATTTTTGTTCTGCAGTTTAACAAGGAGTGAAATTCAAAAAAAGCTATCTCAGTTACCATTGTTTTTCTTAAAAAATAGTGAAGGTACATACAAATTATGAACTAGAAAAAATATTTTCTTGAGCAAACGAAAGTCAAATTTCTCCTTTGGCAAAACATCAATAGCGTATGTTTTTATTTTTAAGGATAAATATTCAGATTAAATGGTAATCAAAAATGAAATTTTTTCTCGGAGTATATGAATGCATATAATTTTTTGCATTCATTGCATGAATACAAACTATATTAGCTCATATGCAATTGAAATCATCGCGTGATTTGCTCAGACATATCAATTTATATATAAATATGTATGTACTTTTTCTTCACATTAAAGTAGATATATCTTTATTTGTGATTATCAATAAATAATTTTTGCATATTTAAAAATTTTTAGAGTATTTTTGCTTTTTCTGTATAACTTTTTAGAAAAACGGTTAAAAAATTTGAATTTTTGTATTTAGTTATTTTTACAAAATACATATATATTTTGTATTTAAAGGCGGAATTTTTATTGATGACTCAAAAACTGGAAAAGTATACATGAATTTTGAAGATGCAAAAAATGCATTGAAGGACATACGGACAGACACATTAAGCATCGGAGCTACTACGATGGATGATATATGGTATTCTTTAATAGTGAAAAGTGGAAAACCTAATGAAAATGGTATGTATTCATGTATGTTTTTTTATTAGTGCATATTTATATATTTTTCGACTAGTACATGTGGATATATATTTTATCAACTACTCCAAATGTACGTATACATTAATAGGAATGGAGTATTATACCAAAAAAACTATAGTATAAATGAGATTGCAGAATGGCAGTATGCATACATACATACTTATACTTCTCTATAGATGGAGCTGGGGTAGCCTTTCGAAGTGACTTAGAAGCTCAGTACAAAATTGTTCCAAGCCGCAAAGAGGTGAAAATTAGGTTTCTGTTACGCTTATTTCCACCTACAACGTACATTTTTATTTGCTCTTTTAGAGACTCGAGTAAATTATGATATGTATGGAGAAAGCCGAAATTTTCGGAACACGTTTGCCTCAATTTTGAATTTTTTGCTGTTAGTTTTTCCAATTTGTGATTTTGGATACAGTATTATCTTTTCTTTCATTTCGACTTAAAATATAAAATGAACTTATTTTAAAGGTTGATTCGGCCAGCAAAATTCGTTCAGACTGGAAGGGTAAAGAAGAGAAAGATGCAGTGCCATTATGGTTGGCTGATAGACTGGCTTTTGCAGGGGGACCAGGGGCAAGAGTAAAGGTATATGTGGGAATATACCCTTATGTCTACATATAAGAATATACATATGTATATATTAGCTTGTATGTATGTATCTGTGTTGCGTATCCGCATACATCTAAATGTAGTTGAATATTATGCATACATAAAAGATATATACGCATATACATGCATATCCTTTGGGATATGTATGCATTGGTATATTTCATGAATTTTTTTAATGAATTAACGCATAAAATAACGTTGATATTCAATTGAATATCAATACGCATATAATAGTATACATGTGTAAATATGTATATTCTTCTGAGTATATTTTGGGATGTATCTATATGTTTTTTATAAATATAAGAATTTACTTGTACATTTAATTATGCATGTACATGGTGCATCTACGTATGTAGGTCGTGTACTCACGTTGCCATTTGTAGTTGAATACCATATATATGCATATAAGAAAGTATGGATACATTTGAAAATACATATGTGCGTATTTCGGAAGAATTATGTATATGCACGTATGTATGTTGTATATCCACATGTAGCTAAATGTAGTTGAATTCAGTGTATACATAACAGTGTATATGTACATATTAGTATGAATGTTTTGATTTATATATATATATATATATGAATTGATGAGCGTTTTCAATACTTGTGAAAACTCATATGTATACATATATTTTAGTATTTATATTTGCATATGGGTATTATAGAAGTTGGTATACAAGTTCATCGATATGTGATTGAATAACGATATACACTTTGTATGTATGTGAGTGCGTATATGTTTGTTTGTATGTAGTTATATGAATGCATGAGGTGCACACGTATACATGAATATATGTATACATATGTTAAGCATGTTGTTATTTGTATATGACATTATATATACATTTAAATTATTACTTTTTTGGATTAATTATGAAAGATTCCCATGTTCACATCACTGGACGACCTAAATGCTACATGGAAACGCTTAAAAAGTGATTCACCAAAAGAATCAGACAGTTCAGATCCACCTATACAGATCATCACTTTAAAGGTATTTTACACGCACATATACATATATATATATGTATATTTTACTATATAATTGACAAGGATTTTTATTTTATATGTAAAGATACTGACTTCTTGAACATTCTATTGCATGGTTCATATTTAAAATAGAAATTTCATATTTAAAATTTGAACTTTGTAAATAGAGTTGTAATTTTTCATTGTATTTAGTAACAGGATAATTGAGTTTGTATATTTTGAATGATTTTGCTTAGTCTCGGTCTCTTTTGTATGCAGTAAACTTTAGATGTAACGAATTAGCTCTTGACGAATCTTCACTTCTAGCGAATAAAAAAATTATATCATGCCAAGTTCACTTCAAATTTTTGGATATAACGAATAATATCAGGAGCCCTTACAGATTCGTTCTCCGAATTATACTGCAGATTGTTCTCTGAACAGTATAAAAGAATTTGCATATAGGAAGTTTTTTGTTAAATTTAAATCTTGCATAAATTTGGTCCAAAATATATATGCCCAGTGTGATTATTGCTTATTGGAATATCGGTTGCTATTAGTAGAAAAAGATAAAAGAATTTCAACTTCAGTGAAGCCTTTTTATAGATTCCACTGTGTTAGACGGATAATGGCTACTCTCACATGAAATGTAACATTGAATTCCATCATGATTCACTTTCATTTACAAATGTTGCAATATTTCTTTGTATAGACCGTTATTTCAACCATGGAAAAAGGAGGTACCGATGCTCGAAAACTTGAATTTTACCCTGATATTGAATCTGTCGACACAGCTGAAAAGCTGTTTTAATTTTACGCACATTTTCAAAGTTAAATTTGCTTTTCCATCAATTATGTCATTATATTACATTGTAAATTGAATCGCATTTTACAATTACCAATCACTCCATACTGAACTATCAAATTTGAGGTGTAGAAATGACTAAAAAATTGTTTCAGCGCTTTTTTAACAAAAAATGCTATCATAAGCTGAAAAGTCATTCTGGTTCGTAGTTGCCTGTTCAGATCCGCCTCAATTTATGATATATTTTTCCTTGAACAATCAATTTTTAGAGGTTAGTTCTGTGAATTCAATAAGCAAGCGTATATAATTTGTGTGACTGTATTTTCAACTTGAACTTTCTACGTATTCAATCGTTTGAAATCAAATTGGAACTGAGAATCTTATGAGCTGGTTTCACTAAAAAATAGTGAAATTGTAGTTCACATGCGACCCAACTAAATCAAAAATATGTCAAATCGAATCAGCTTAAGCAGGGTTTCTCGAGGCAACTTGTATATGATGTATTGTTCAAAGTTGGATGCATTAACATAATTGTGAAATATAGCAAAAAAACTCAAAGGATTCGGTTGCAACAGAGAAATATTAATCAGGAAAATGGACATGCACAATTAATATTAATGGCGGCAAGTCATGAAAATGCAGATTTTTTCTTGTCAACATGCTGTTCATTACATGTTCATACTGTCTTAAAGAACTTTTAAATTTAGTTAATCTGTAATGCACAATATAGAGGATTATTAGCAATTAGTTTTCTCTTTGAATCAGACTCGATTTAGAAATACCACTAATAGTGCGAAAATGAAGAGAAATGCATATACACCAAAGTTTTTAACAGCCATTAAGCAAAAATCATCAGAACGCATTAAATAAATGCTTTAAATATATTTCAAGGCAAAGTTTAATTATTACAATGAAAAAATACGGACCTTGTGTATTAGGAACACAATAGTCAAAACACAAATAGAAAGTGACAAGAATTAGCATAGATATGTTGCATTCAGTAATTTGCGTTGATAGAAGTGAGAACATTCTATCAACACAACAAATTACATGTAAGCTGATTATTCAAAATGTATGACTCTCCTTAAACTTCTACCAATGTGACTCTCTTCAAATCAGAATTGTACAGATCCTCTTGAATCGTATAGTTGCATGAATCTTTCTGAATTGTACCCCAGCTACAAACAGAATTAGTACTTTAGGAAGTTAATTCCTAACAGCCACATATATTGCATTCTGGGATGCAACAAAGCTTAGTTTTCTATGAATAAATCCACTTAATTATCATGAACTGTCGTTTTTCGTTGAGAGGTGTCAACATTAAATCCAAATAAAATGAAAACTAGTTGTAGAGTAATTATTCTTTCATTGAATATGATTAGAAAATTTGGAACTGATAAAAAATACATGCACTGACAAGAAAAATACATGTATTCATATTGTATATAAGAGTTTCACTGGTACTTTTAATTCATTCAGCCTGGTTTCTACGTATCATTAAGGGCAGATGAAAAAGTACTCAAATATACACTGTTCAAAGCACTAAGCAGCTGTGTTTTAAAAAATAAATGTTTAAATCGATATTTGAGAATAAAAGCATAAAAACAAATGTATTTTGACTAGCCATCATATATCTTAAAAATCATCTTTAAAACCAACTGCATATAATGCAAAGTCAGCGCATTTGGCTGTGAGAGCAATAGAAAGGTCAAAACCAAATGAATCATGATAAAATTACTTTTTGATTGTATTCAGATTTGAAGATCTGGCACTAAGTATTATCAAATTTTAGAGCTTTGTCTAAGCAAACTTAAAATATTAAAGATGATCAATGGTGTAGCTATTTTCCTGCAAGGCATTCATCATCTGATTTCTGTACACAGAAGAATAATAAATTACGTTAAAAAATATGATATGTGAAATTTTCATTTTCCATAAAATGTCAATATGAACAATTTCAAGTAAAATAAGTTTGGTGTGAAATGTCTCTGTTGCTGCACGTGACTTTCAACACTCTATTCAATAATCCCAGTACAAGAACTATGATTCTAAAACTAGCATTTTTTATGTTGCATGCAAATATTAGCTATGTACAATATGGCACTTGGATTTTTTCAAGGTCACTCAGCACTTTGTCAGCATACTGAATGATGCTAGAATACATAGAGATACAACTGAACTCATAGTACTTGCCATTTCCCAAGAAAAAATTAGGTGGAAGAAAACTGAATACACGCTATTTGGCGATATTTTATATTACAGTCGTAGTAATATTCATTTAGACTAGAAATGAAGAAGTTCTAATGTAAGCAAGGTTAGTAGGCATATTTTTATAGACATCCATCATAGAATGTAGATGCGGACCTGTTCTTATGTACCTTGTTAGATAGCTGCTAATGATT
Source organism: Vaucheria bursata (assembly GCA_032358265.1). NCBI lineage: Eukaryota > Xanthophyceae > Vaucheriales > Vaucheriaceae > Vaucheria > Vaucheria bursata. The sequence goes on along the minus strand of JAULBW010040573.1, from coordinate 11,416 downwards.
TTTGCTACCTATGCTGAATTTTGTTGGTATTGGTGCTGAGGGGTACTTTGAATATTCGTCTACATCACCGTTTCATTTTTTGTCTTGATAGGACCAACTGCGTAATATTTTGTAGTCATCTTGACCAAGTATGCATTGTTCAAAAGTATATTCAAATTTATCAACTAGCTTTTCAATATGTTCCAAAATACTGGATCTCGACTGCAACATGTTTCTACATTCTGGGGGAAGGCGGTGGCATGCGCAGAGCAATCATCGATTGTTATCGGCTTACATCTAACCTACCGAGGACCAATTTAGGCCCCTTAACCCAAAATTACCCTGAAAATTTTGTTTAGTTCATCAAAATTCAACAAAAATATGAATGCAATTGATATTCAATAAATTGATACCATCGATTCCACCAAAAAGTTTATCTGTTCATGGAATGTGTCAAACTAGAAACATCAATATACATTTTGGCAAACTGAACAGGAGGAGGGGTAAGGCCATCAAGTGACATCATTTGTGGACCACCAATTTAAGGAATACTCCATAATACGTTGCGTATTTTATTCAAATTTAACACGATCAAACTCTTCAATTCCAGTATATAATCGTGGATAAATAGAATCTATTGTACTATTTAATTCAAAGTATGCATATTCAATAGTACATTCAAATCCTACAATATTATACATATATATATGATTCCAATTTTACTACATCGACTAGACCGAAAGACCGTTTACACCATCGGCAGTTACAGAAAAAGGAACGCTTATAGGTGGCATGTAAGGCGATAACTCCACTATTATTTCACGAAAATCCTTTCCTAACTCAGACCCACGTTCTCTGAATGTCACACAAAATACAAAGCCCAAAACAAATTCAATCAGAGTAAATATTCAAAAATATAGATATTAAATGTTGGATGAAACAAATTTGTTGGTACTACCAAATTTGTTCATCATGTTCGAAACTTAATGTACTCGAAAGACTCAAGTTGAACTTGTTGCCATAAAATTTTTTGCTATAAATTAATTTTGCTGAAAATGGGATTTGCTATATTTTTAAGTAACATGCCCACAAAGTCTAACATACCCCCTTCTTCCCTATAAATAGCATTTTTGGCAAATTTTCTGGAAAAATTTATAAAAAATTCAGTTAATTCAAGATTATCAAGCTTTCAAAAATACGCTTCTTAACTTAACATGATTTATAAATTTACAAAATACAGATAACTTAGAAAATAATTCAATTAATATAGTGTTTTGCTGAAAGTCGATTATTTTTTTCACAAAATGAGCTCAAATTGGGCCTGGAAATTGATTAATTCGGCTTCAATTCATGCAGAATTTTTACAAGCTACATGAACTGAAGGATTACTGGATCAAAAAATGAAAACTTCACTCAGATACTTTTGGGTTCGTTTTTATACAAAATCACTAAAAATTTATGTTACAGCTTAAACACTGGTATAATATGGTGCTGTAAAAAATTAAGCTTTTCTACTTTTATCCCGGAATTCTGTCTCGAACGAAAGGTTACGCTAAATTTTGTATGATGTTATTTGAAAAGAACAGTTTTTTGTGCATTCCTATAACTGTGACCTTTTGTTTGAGACATAGTTCCGGGAACAGCTTAGTCATCTAAAATAAATAATTTAAATGCATCATGATTCAAAGGTTCCAATCTTCTGACCTTTGAATCACAATTCCAACCTTTTGATTTACAACTTTGAATATCACATCAGTGTTTGCAACAGCAAATAAAGATTGCTGATAAGAACTACTTTTGTGAGAATTTGATTCGAAGTATACTGCAAAGAGAATTTTTTCAAAAACTTAAAATTAAAGTGTTCAGTTCTGTTTTTTCCTATGCAGTAATAATTTTACTTCTTGCCTTAACAATTGCACAAAACCAAATTCGTTGAATTTCGTTTCAAATAGAATATATTGCCCCATGTACTGTTTCTTAATATGATATTTCTTGATGTAAATTAGCTTTTTAGCAGTTGGATTATATAGTATCTCTAAAACATGTCCCAAGCAAAAGGTCCCATAAAATATTTAAAAAGAATTTTATCTTGCGTCTTTTTTCATACGCATTGTTACCTTTCTTTGTAGAAAATACGAATATTTTATAGAGCGTACAATTGTACTCTTGAATTCTTATGAAAAGTCGTGTTGTGTCCAAGTTCAGCTTCATATTTTCGGATATTACAAATTTTTAGCATGATGATTTCTAATTCTGTGGTCCTATCAAGTTTACATATATTTTACATTTACAGCATAGATGTGTACTGATTCAGTGCTACACTAATGGCTGCAAAAAAGATTTGTATACTATGCTGTCAGCAACTATCATGCTCTTTACCCATTCGATATTAATTAATATTTTGTCTTTTCATATCACAAAGTGCACTTTTTACAGTTCTTCTCCATATGCCATAAATAAACTAGATTTTGAATTGAAATAGGACAGAAAATCCAATCCTGGACAAAGTCATTCTTCTTTTATTAGGGGATTATGTGAAAAAAAGCTCCAAAAAACACCAATGCTATATGCAATATACATGTATATATATGTGAAATTACTAAAAGGTCTCACAATTTACCTTTTTAAGAAAAATCGAGTATTTACACAGTTTGCCCAAGCTAATCCCATTGCGGGAACACTCTCTCCATAAATTCCATCGTCAAAACTGGCAGTTACCTAGTTTACATTGAAAAAACTATTTTATATTGGTTCACTACATATGGCCTGCATACTGTAAATATAAACTCAAGTTTTGGCCCAATCGGATTTTTTAGGTTAAAAATCAATAATATTTCCCTAAGTTGCATCATTATTTTCATAGGTAAGCAGGATTAATTGAATGTGTAAAGTATAAATATACTAGGCGCAGAGCTGGGAATGTAAGTTTTGCCTGGAGAGATGAGCTGCTAAAAGTTTCTTAAATGATGAATCTCAAGGATAGAAAACTCACAGAAAAAAAAGAAATAGCTGACTATTCATCCACTGAAAATTGCCTTGCAGAGATTTGACCATTTTTAGTGACAGTATAAATTTCAACTTCAACTTACAATTGCTCCAGAACAATATTCTAATAACAATATCTAGGGTTATATTTCAGTAAAAGATTCTTTACCGCATATGCATATCAATTTTTAGTAACAATATGAACCTATTTGCTATCATGTAATGAATGGCTAGTGCAATTTTTTTCATACAAAATTCTGGCGTTTTTATTCCAAAAGACCATTTTTTGCTTATTATATTTTCCAGAGGCTCGTTTATTAGCCTTCCTAAAATTAAGATGAATTCATTCATTTTAAAAATTTCATGGATCCTGCTTTAAATAATTTTCATTGGCAATTTTTATAAAGAATGTTGCCATGCAAGTAAATACAAATCAAAGCTATGCCTTAAAAAATAATATTTGTTCATATACTATTTTTGAGTCAAATTCGTCCAATGAGGTAATGCGATTTCAAAAACTTATGAAATGGTGACGCTTGAAACGAAAAGCTCAGGCAATATAAAAATATCTATAATTGTTAATAACTTATTATTTTAATATATCAATGAAAATGAATCGAAATAGAAAAATTTTCACTGCAAAATATGAGATTATGATACAAAAAATTAAAATCAAATGCTCAATATTTATATATATATATATATGTATTTACCTGATTGACAACCACAAATGCTGCATTATGAATGCTGCTTAATTTTTTCATAGCCTGTAAATAGAATGGCAAGAAATAAGCAATTAGAATATAAAATTTTTGCTTTAATAATAACATCATTTTTTTATCAGATATTGCTAGTCATGTCTTGTTATGTATTTGTTCATTGCATATAAAAAATAGCAAAATATAATGTGAACAAAAAATATTTGCTTAAATTTGTACATTTAATAAAATTGTTATAGCATAAAGGTTGGTGACAGTGTAGAATAGTTTATTAAAGTATTTTAAGCCTTTTTTTAACCTTTTAGGAATTATTCTTAAATTTGGTCTATTAATAAAAATGAAAGCTTGTACATTCAAATCCACTATTTTTTGCAAAGTGCTTGCTACATATCCCATCTAGCTTAGAGCAAATCAGTTTGTAATGAAAAAGTTATTTCTGTTCTTTACATGCACACAGTACAAATTCATTTCTAAATAAAATTGTTAAAAATACTGGACATTGTTTTTTTAACTCTTGATAAGTAAATCTTCTATATCGGAACATCAATTTTTTGTTGCTTACACAGAATTGAGTTAATAAGCTCTGCGTAAAAAATAATTTGCAAAAATTTTAATTTCCACAAAAATATATTATTTACTGGAAAAAACTTTCCCCTACTGCATCATTGCATGCACACATTTTTGTTTAAAAATTTTTTAAAGTACAGGATATAAAAAAAGTATTCTGTAAAATGTTTATAGTACAATTTTACATCAAATATTATCTAACGGTAAAAAACGAAAAGTAGCATGTAATAAATTTACATTTGACTTTAAATTTGTCAAAACTAGCTGCAAATTTGTCGTAGTTTAGCCATAAGAGGCATAAAGCCAAAAATTATCCCCAACGACTCAATCAAAAGATGTGTGCATTTGACAAAATTTGGATTTAACATTAAAAAAGCAAATAGTAAAGAAGAAATAATATAAAAATCTCCAGAAACATTCCTAAATGAACTTCAATAAAAGTGCTCAAACATAAAAAAAAACAATCAATAACCTGAGATACTTGTAAATGAACTTACATGAATTGCTTGAATTTAAAACTTTAAAAAAATCAATATTACGGTCAAATGTTCAATTGCAGCTATCAAATTGGAAAAATTGGTTAAAGCAATGCATAGAAATATGCTATTTTTTCTCTAGAATTGTATATTGAAATAGCTCATGCAGTATAACTTGATATTTTGAAGTATCTAAATCAATCAAAAGTTTTACATACAGATCATTTTGGCAATACGTTCAACTTATTATCCGCGTAGAACGCGTTATTGACCGTAAAGCTGAGACACTAGAATAAATATTAAGTTAATAAAAACCAATGAATACATGATCTATTTGTTCTTATGAGTTAGAAAATACATATTTTTCTAAAAATTCAATGAAAATTAGCAAATCAGAATCTTGAAACTTTACAGGCTACACAACGATTTAAAAAACTGATTTATCTCAAGTAATTTTCACCTTTTGTAGTTTTGACACTTGATCAATATAATTTATATAAAAATTGAATTGCATAAGTAATTAGCCAATTTTTCCACAGTAACATAAATTTGCATGCCCATTCAACCATAAATTCAATTTTCTACAAAATTCGAATTCTAGGCTAGTTATAGCTATTACTATGCAAAAAAGTTTCAACATGTATTTCCCCTAACCTGAGCCATTTTAAATAGAGTCCGACTTCTGGACATATAATCCATATTGTTTTTGCCCTGATCGGATCGAAATAGAGCAGAAATAGAATCAATGATGACCAAATTTGCTTCTAAATTTGAAAGGGCACTTGATAATTGTTCTGTTATAACCTGTTTAAAACGAATAAGTTCATGCATTTCTAATACTTTATAAAAAGCGAAGAGAATTGATGGTAGTCTCTGCCAGAAACATCTAAACTTTGAACATAGCAATAATATTGGGACCATCAAAATAATTCATTACATCTGAAATTTGTTGCATCAAACATCTGAAGCTGATCTTGACACAATGACTTTTCTTCTATTCGTTATAAGCAAATATTCACTAAAAGTAAATTCACTATATCAGAAGTTAACTGTCAAAGGAAGATAGCAAAAAATAGCAAAATATATATAGAATATCAACAAAAAAAGAATAACATTACCTCGTACTGATCCTCAATATTGTGTATTGAAAATAAAATTATGCGGTCAAGAACAGATGCAGGCAAACACCTTAATGTAGCCATTTGGCTCAATCGATTACTCGGAAATGATCCTTCACCACAAGAAAGAAAAATTGCGCTGCACCAATGAAAAACAAAAAATAATTGTTAATCAAAAATATGGAAAATATCCATGGAAAAGTTGTCTTACATTAACACCAAAATGTTACATTACCACGCTCTTTGGGAAAGACTAAAAAACCAGTGGAATCAACTTATCTACGAAGATGTTCAAAAAGTTAATAAATGGAGAAGCAATGTTCAAATGATAATACTATGATTCACTTGTTTGGTGTAATAAAAAATTATTTAGAAGCTCATCTAAATTTGAAGCCACCTTTCAGTAGCTTGTAAGGGTTTATACTCTCTTCCTGTCACTAGTATTGTACTGGGGATGTAGTTTTGAACTGCCATAGTGATATTAACTGTATTTACCTTTACTTGAATTATGTTTTGATTTGAAAAATATGAAGAACTGTTACATGGATTTCACCTGAACTTGGACATATGTCTAGATACAAACTGTTCTGAATTGTCAAATGAATTTGAACTGTCATATGGAACTGTCATGTGGATTTGAAAATGTCATCTGGAATTGCCATCTAAACATGAACTATCGTCAGGATTAGATCTAGTGTAGTTTGCTCAGGCCTTAAGCATAGGCATATGAAGATAAATTGTGGCCCAATAAGCACTTGCGTATTCTTACTTCTTATGTCGAATGTTGGCAGAAAATAAATCATTTTTTGAATAGCTTCAGGTACATGACCTCAAAAAAAAATTTTCAAGTCAATCAATTAGCGCTGCTTACGTGACCTAGAAAAACTGCATTAACTGAAAATGCAGTGCTTAAAAAACAAATAAAATATAAACACTATCAATATCTCGATTTTTACTGACCTTCCGCCTAGACCACCTTGTTCTATTGCTGAGACTGCATTTAGAAGGAGCTGAAGACATATTTGAGTTTTCCCTGTTCCAGCTTCACCAGAAATTTCAGTAATTCCGCTTCTTTTTACTCCACCACAGAAAGCAGCATCAAGTATCTTGCATCCAAATGATATCGGACGGTATATTTTACTGCAAAAAAATAATTTTTGAAGAAGCAGGTACGATTGCAATTGTTTTTATCAGTTGGATAACTAGAATGCAAAAAAATCATAAATGCATAAATATAATTTATTCATATGTATGTATTCCTGTGACGAATAGCATTGCTTCTATCGGCTGGGTTTCCAGAACTGGTTAAATTTTTAAGAATGCTATTACAAGGAAAAATAAACATGATACATTTCAATAAAAATAATCCTAATTTTATCTGTTTCTACCTAGGGGTGTGCTAAATTTCAATTAAGAGTCAAAGATCTGAAAATACTGCATTTTGGTGCATTCCTATATGGAATTTTTCGAAATTTAAAAAAAAACTAGATATTCAATAAGAGCTAACGATAAATATGAATTAGGTGACAAGTTTTCCAAAAATCTACCTATTGATTGATTTACAGTTATATGTTGAAAGTTAAAATGATTGTCGTGTCATAAAATGAAGTTTCCGTCATCGTGCATATGAAGTCTTCCTAAAAAGTAAAGAGTTAAATTGTGTAGTGGACTTTCCATCACATCCAACAAAATTTTTCGCAATCTAACTTTGTTTCGATCATCTCCAGGCACGTAATCGAAGCTGCTGATGTTCCTTCAAACCATGGATCCTTAATTCTTTCCTCATCTACGAGCCGTTTATGGGTTTTTTTCATTGGTTTCCTCTAAAACTCTGAGTGTCGATGCTCTAAGCACCGCCGATAATTTTAAAAATTACAATTTGTTTGAATTTCAATTATGCAGACATAACTGAACTGAGCAATTCATGCTTTCAATACGTCTATCGTCCAAGTTGTAATCGAATCGTGTAATATTTGTGGCAGTTAAGATTCATTACGACTCATCCATTGGGTCGAAAATATTCCGTTTATTTCCTAAAACGACACCAAATTATTTTGTCGAAAAACCTTTCGGGTTAGAGATGAGGTTAGCCAACGGCTAGAATAAAACTGAAAAAGACAACGGCTAGATTTGAAATATTTTTAAACAAATAATAAGGGGTAATATTAGGAATCTGGGATTCTGCGTAAACCTAAAGGTCGGATTTTATTAAATCGCATTTTTTGTCGAGATAAAAAATATTTGGTTCGGAATAGCTACGAGTATGGAAAGCATGAAGTTATAAAGCATTGGATCTCTTGAACTTACACACAGTCTGATTGAATGTATTTCGAGGCACCTGATAGCATTCTAATCAATGCAACTTGCATGTCTTCTAAAAACACACAATAAATATCGTACAGTAAATCAATTAATCTCTTAAGAGTATGGTAAAAAGAAGTTTTGAGTACATGTAAGTTACAGATATTGACACATTGTTAGGTTAAATACAAATTTCAGAGATCAATCTCCGTTCTGCTTTGGATTGCAGAATATAAAGAAAAAACTTCAAGTAAGCAGTTAAATCATTTGAACTAAAAACAACATTGAGAAACAATACATTTAGCATCAACAAAGGAGAAAAATGAAGCTTCTTTCACAAAAATATTTCATTCAGAAATCCTCCAACCTAGATACATCTTTGTCAGGTATCAATGCTTCATAAATTGTCTTAGTTGCATGCTGTAACAATCTCATCTCTGGGTTTCTTTGTCTCTTTGTACCCACACAAACATGTTGATTGATGCAAGAAAAGCTTCTGGCTCTACCTTTTTCAACCAGGCCCTGCCATGCTTTCTACTATGCACCTCTTTCCTAAGTCCTGATAAATATCTATGAAAACCATGCTAGAGTATGCAGAATGAAAAGTAGGAAAAATGTTCCTCACAATAATGTTCAATCCATTCTCTTCTGATTTGAACATGATGCAGCCCTATTCATCAATGTCAAAACCAGAAAAGTTCTTAAACACCCAAGCCAAACCAGAAGATTTAACTATAGTTGGATACAGTCAGAGTTCTGACTTCACATAATTTCATATGTTGACAGCCATTATTATTACTAATTTCAGCATTAGTAATGAAATTTCAAATCATAGCACTGCACTAGATAAATACTGCAATATATGTGTTAGTTTCAACAAATAGTTCAACAGATTCAACTTCCAGATCTAGCTGCAGACAAAACAAAATAAAGACTGGACAAAGGCAAAACAAGACAGGAAGTATAATATAAAGTATATTTACAAGACTGAATCGCAAGACTGCTGAGGCTACTAGCAGGATTAGAATGTAATACAAACAGACATTTAAATATAAGTCATACAGTACATATTACTGTGTTGCTAGAAGTGAACTCTAGCAATGCAAGACAGACAATTATTTAATCATATGATGGACTTGTAGTAATTGCATTGTGGCACCATTCCATTGACTAAAGTGAGCGCATGATGTCAGCAGTCAGAATTCTTTAACTGAGGACAGAAACAATGACAGAGCTAACATAACTATAGGATTAACTGTTAACCAGTTAGTTCTTAACAGACGCTACCCTAGCTGCAGATCCTGATCTGGATACAAAGCAGTTCTTAAATTCCTAGACAAGTTGTTTGCAATTCAATAAATTTTCTTTAGGCTCCCAGCTATTGCTCTCTACAGGATAACCTTTCCAGGAAACTAAAAATTCCCATTTGTTGCCAATCTTTTTTTCATCTAAAATATCCTCAACTTCAAAATACTCATTGGCTCTATCAAGGATTACAGGTGGAGGTTGGACTTATATGGATCTTGGATACAAATTCTTTACTGGATGAAGTAGTAAGACATGAAACACATTATGCAATCTGTTCATAGTCCAAGGTAGTTGTAAATGGTAGGAAACTGGATATATTCTCTTATCTTGAACGGACCAAGTTTTTTCCAGTCTAATTCAACAGATGGTCATTGAGTCTTAATAAATCTTTGATCTAAAAAGACCATCTTCCCCTCCTTATACTCAAAATGTATTTGTTTCTTATCTGCAAATTGCTTAACCAATTCTTGAGCATGAGTTAATTCTTGTCAAAGATTCAAAATGGCATCACAAAGACCAGACAGATATTGTTGTAGAGTAGGTGGAGAGTTGGGAATAAGTTTGGTGGACCAATCTACTGGAGGGTCAAAACCATAAGTTGCCTTAAATGGACTCATCAATGGAAGAATGATACTGAGAATTATAACAGAACTCAGCCATTGGAAGATTTGAAAGCCAGTTGGTTTGTTTGAAGTTAGAGTAAGTTCAGAGATATTACTCCAAGACTCGATTTACCCTCTCCGTTTATCCATCAGACTGAGGATGGTATGCTGAAGATAAGTTCTGCAAAACTCCACAATTCTTCAAAAGGGCAGACCAAAATTGTGAGATAAAAACAGATCCTCAATCAGAAACAATATTATCTGGGAAACCATGTAAACAAATGATATGGTAGAAGAACAGTTCTGCCAGCGGAGCTGAAGTAATAGTTTTGAAACAAGCTATCAAATGAGCAATCTTTGAAAAGCAATCCACAATTACCAGAATAGAGTCCTTTCCATCAACAAGTGAAAGATCAACTATAAAATCCATAGAGATGGAGTGCCAAGGTCTTGGAGGAATGGGTAAAAGATGCAAAAGGCCAGCAGGCTTCATGTGAACAGCCTTTAAATGTGCACAAACATGGCATGATTCAACATAAGACTGCACATCTTTACGCATAGATGACCACCAAAACTCCTTCAATGAATGCTTGAATATCTTGCGTAAACCACTATGGCCAGCAGTTGGGGAGCCATGACAAAGCTCTAAAATATTAGATTGCAATGAGCTAGGAACAACTATTTGTCCATAGCGTAGTATACAGCCATCCTCAGATGAGATTCCTTTTTTGTTGACAAGATCTTGAACCTCTTCATCAACTTGCTGTTGTTCTTTGATGCAGTCCAAAAGATTCTGTTCTTGAGTAACTGCTATCCTAAACTTCTTTCTGGGTAGTAATACTTGACTTTGGCCTCGTACCTGCTTATCAGTTTCATGGAGTTGGTAGTCTTGTTGTCTACTCAAGACATCAAGCTTGCCCCCTTCCTTTCTAGGGAAAACAATTTCAAAGTCAAAATCACCAAAGAATAGAGACCATCAAACTTGACGGCAATTGAGCTTCTTAGAACTTGAGAAATACAGAAGATTGCGATAGTCAGTAAGTACCTTGACTGGCTCTGGACCACTGAGCAGAAAGGATCTCCATTGATGAAAACAAGCAACAATAGCTGGAAGCTCCTTGTTGTGTACTTTGTAATTTATCTTTGGAGCAGAAAGCTTTCTTGAGTAATAGGCAACTGGATGAATATCACCCTTAAATTCTTGAGAAAGAATTCCTCCAATTGTAAAGTCAGATGCATCTGCTTCCACAATGAAGGGTTTAGTAGTGTCAGCATACATTAATGCTGGAGCTGAGCTGAATCTTGTTTTTAACTGTTCAAAAGAGCATTGGCAATCCTCATTCCATACGTACTTTGTGTCC
>JAULBW010040462.1:0-65326 GCA_032358265.1 Vaucheria bursata | reverse complement strand
AACTGGCCGACAAATTTTAACTCCTTACATATCAGAAAAAATAATAATTCATAAAAACCTCTTTAACCTGAACACCTACTCTAATCGAGCAATTTGTCATTCATCACAAAGTGTTCAACTTAGCAGGTGTCACTGTATACACAGGCAAGATATTTGATGTTGGGATACATCAGGAAAGCATGAATGATCAGTAGTAACTGTTGTCTATATGAGTTACGGACCATCCAATAATTTCTTCCAGGTCCTTCATCCAGTTGGGTACCACTATTGCTCTCTTAGAACTGAGTTTCAAATGGTGACATCATATTATATAAGCTAATCCAAGCGCTTTCTCAAATTTCTCTAGGCAATGCTAAATGAATAATTACTCAAATTTAAGATTAGTCATTTTTGTACGTACAAAAAATGACATCGGCGAACAATGCAGTTTACCTACAGGGAAGTCCTCATTACACTTTGTTCTGAAATGGGTGAAGATCCAATTCAGAGAGGAAACTAGGTCATGTGAAACGGAAACCTGGCTAATTAAAAAAATAACTCAGAGTTTACAGAAGAAGTAGCTTGTGACGATGTACTCCACATATTTGCAAAAAAACCTTTGTTGATAAAGCTTTGCTTTCACAACAACCATGCATACTTTTCAATCATTGCCTAGCGAACTCAAAATCATTTGCAATGGTTTCCAATAAAAAATAGCTATAAACATGTACAGCACTTTTTGTAGGTTCAAATGCCTTAGAATACCTATTTGTGTACAAAATTGTTGTCTCTATCCAAAAAGTAATGTTGAGTAAAATGGTAATATTCCGTGAATGAATCAATTTTTGTCTTACTTTTCTGAAAGTTTTCAGGCATTATATCTATCTACCTTCCAGACAAAATTCTCAGAATTTTTTCTGCATATGCTTTTGAATCTTCACTTTCGCATAATGATCGAATAGCTGCTACGCCGTCTCCGCCAGCCTCAATAACATCTCTGCAATTTTCCTATACAAATTTCATATCTCTCGTTTTGGTTCAAGTAATATACAAAAACAATTGGTTAAAATAATGAAATCGCTCCTATGCTAAAAAAAATGACAGCATAAAATTTAGCTTTCCGTTCTAAGATAGATTGCAACAGAAAATAATCACCATCTTTTAGTACATGAATAATTGTCTGAATGTTTATTAAAAAAATAGTAAACTGTAGTTACCAGTGTGACTCTGGACCAGCCTACATCCAATAAGTTTATATGATTATTACATATTCCACTATACACATGGGATGTACAAAGGGATGAATGAACTTTGCACAATAAAAAAGAAAAAAAACTTGCCTTGAAAAATTCCTTTCTTAGAAAGGCAAAAATAATTATTTCAGCCAAGTGCTTAGGGAAGCGATATTTTTCCATATCACGCTAATTTCTTTAATTTCAATATATAGAACTCATAAAAGCATGTATCACAAACTGCAGTCTTTCCATCCTAACTTAAAGGAGTTGATAAAGTTGCCTTGGTTGAGTTAGGATTGAGAAGTCAGTATTAGTTTTGCAAGATAAAATTCCATGGGATTTATTTTGAGGAATCAAACTCTAAGTGTGCATAACAAATATATTTGGGCAACACCTCTGCTATGCCACCAATTCCAATCAGTTTGACATCTAAATTTCTATACTCTAATGCCGATTTGATATCCGAAATCAACTTTGGACCTTCCGGAATTTTCCCAGGATGGGTTTTAGTCTCGAACATAGTCCCTACTTGCAAGTAATCCACACCGCATTGGGCAGCTCTAATGGCTGAATCGACAGAATGAACTGAACATCCCACAATGGGAATCCAACCTTCTGCTGTATTCAAACTTGCGCGCAAAAAAATAAAAAAGTGAAATCAATCCAGTGCTACAACACTGTGCTCCATTTTTCATTAATAGAGTCTGTTTTTCAATTTGATTATATAAAATAAAATTTTTTACCCACGTACTTTTAAATTTATATTTGCCTAAAGTTATTTTCTAAGAATAATTTTATTGTATCACCTCATTTTTTTACCAAATGAAAATCATGAAATTTGAACTGTTAAAATAATTTAATCCGATTCATAGGCATAGTATGACAATTTATAGGGTCATGTGTAGAGCAGTTCATCTTCTGCATTATTGTATTCTAATGATGATATTGCAAAAGTCGATATAATGATTAAAATATCTGACTATCAATGGTAGTATCCTTTACAGTACAATGATAAAAAGTGCATTCGATTTGACTTTTTTATGATAAGAGAAGAAAATCTCATACATATATATGGGCAATGGAGCTACTTGGAAACCGTTATATTTAACTTTGACATTATAAAGGAATAATTGAAATTGTAGATGAGGATCGTTGACATACGATTATTTTGCATTGACAAATGAAAGACTCGAAATAATGGACAAAGGATTTTGATTTACAAAGGAGGTTTTTCAAAATAGATTTTACAAATATGTTTAGTGGTATTTACTAGAAGATCTCATACCTGTAATTTTTGTTTATTTATTAGAAGGGCAGTGATTATTGAAAAAAGAGAAAATAACTAAAACCATATCAAACCGAAATAAATGGTCCAAATAAAGCGTATGAAATATTATGAATAAATTTGAATTAAGTTCCTTTTAGGCATTATCATATCGAATTAGGTTAGTTTGTGCTGATATATTCTGCACTTTTTGACTTTTCTGATATGCAAAGGCAGGTATAGCTGGATATATCTATGAAGAATTTAAAATTGTTCTAGAACTATTGCATTACGTTTTCTAACAATACCACCAAATGCACCTATGAATTTACCAAGAAACTGGAAAGAGGAAATAATGTTTAAAAATTGATTTACACCTTTATAGTTTATTAGCCACCCCGCAATCCTCATATTAGTACCTTAATAATACTTCAAATTTGATGCATATCTAAAATATTTGTGTACATTTTTGTGACAAAATAAGTAAATTTTTCATGTATAAATGACAATTGGGAAAGATTTAATTTGTGAATGTGTTACTGTACCTTTTTGCTACTGATATTTGATTTATTAAGTGTTCTGGAAAATGAACTCCGTCGGCACAGCATGCTATAGCTAGTTCCAAATTGCCATTAATCACAATAAGTGCATTAGTGTGTTTTATACATTGGACAAGTTTTCGAGCGAAGTATTCAAAATTTTCTGGGCTTGAACTTTTATCACGCAATTGAACTAATTGCACGCCCCCTTGAATTGCGCATTTTATCTGTCCATGTTGATCGAAAGATTTAGTCAAGAAATAACACCTTTGTTAGTAGGCCAAATTATTCACTTAAATTCAAGGCTGCCGCTAACTTGATCTTCTAGCCATTCTATCTGTCAACAATGTTATAGGTGGAATCTTCCATAGGGTAAATTGATCGATTAGATAAAAGCAGTAGAGATTATTGCAGCATAATCGATTGGAGAACTAGGAACTAAATTGAATATGAGAATAATTTATACTGGAGAAATAAATTTATATAATGAATACCAAATTAAGAATATTTTTCTATTTCTCAGTTACTTATAACTTTTTTATAAGTATTTTGTATATCAATACTAAAAAGTTAATTTTTACGTGATAACTTTTCAAATTTTTACAGTGCCTGTTCAGGTGACTTTTTGACGGGTACCAATTATTATTACAGTATTGCACTTAAATAAAATTATATAAAGAATAAATAATAAACAATATAAATCTAACATATTGAATAACTGCTCTTACTTTTTGAACTCTTTTACGAAACTAACTGATAGTTAATAATCTCTAGCAAGAAATACGTTCTATTTTGCTATCTAAGCCTCTATTTATCAAAAAGAGGTCTGCAGAATTGAGTTCTAGTAAGCTTGTTTACTATGCTTTGAATTTTGTTGTGAATGGTAGAGTTTTTCAGTTTTTACGCAAATTCACTAGGTTTAAACATTCCGCCATGGTAGTTAAATGAATATGAAGTGGAAAAATGAATGCAAATGAGATATTTTTCTGTTGCATTTACTTTTAATCTCTATTTTTCTCAACATAAACCAATATCATATTTGCAGCGTAAGCTAATACTAAAAGTTAAAATAGTAAAAAATCAAAAACAAGTCGAATTGAAAAAATTGAAGTCGCGTAGCCGCTATTCATAGAATAGTCTTAAAGGTGTTTTACTGATATGTGGAAACTAAATTGTTAAGAAGAAAGAGAAGATAGATACTAATATTAGCCCAAATTATTATATGCCATGAAAGAAGTGGAACAATAATCAATATTCTTTCGTTAATCATTTTAAAAACATTTTACAAAAGTAAGCTTACCTTCTCCATCAAAAATTCGTTACTTCCGTTTCCTGAGCAGCCATCGGGAGTAACTAGTTCTAATACATGCTGTTTTGGTAAAAATATGTTATGTCTAAACCTGAACTCATATGGTGCCGGCATTTTGACGATTAATGAATGCATGCATTGGCCTGCTAATAAAAGTATTGTAATTTTCAGAAATATCGGACTATCCAACATTCTCAGCTAGTACGCAATATCACTCTATTAATCATTTTCGCATTTAGTAAATTGTTGTAAATGCTTGTAGCAGAATTTTAGGTCAGTACGACTCAATGATGACTCCCTATGAGATGAAAAAGAGTCGTAAATTTTTTAGCTCGTTTTATAATGGCCCGGCCCTAGTCACTATTCACGATCAAAGGAATCCGTTTACAATTCCCAAAAAAACATTCTCGTCATACAATTAATGCAATTAGTAGGAGTCATGGCAAACTATTAACTTTTTTCTGCGGACAGAAACCGTACCAAACACTTTTTCAAGCGAATTCTCGATCTTCACAAGCAATTACATCAGAGTTTATCAGTTTGGGGTTTTAGACTAGTAGTTTAGAGATGATGTATTCCATTTTTAGAATGGTGTGTTACTTCAAGTCCTTTTGTACTTTTGATTCAGTACCATGTTCAATTTTTTATCATTCATGAAAACTATTATGCTAGGAAAGCAATAGAGCAATGATTCCTCTAGCTGAACTGATGAATATCTGGCAAGATATATATTCTACAATATTGAGAAGGCACTTACGTAATCTGTAACTGGATACAATATTTACTTAATGGCTAGTACTGTAATGTTCCTGGAATGTACTGGATCATTTGAAATTAGATATTTATTGCACAGTGAATGTACTGTAACTGGAAATTTTACTGGATAGGCATTCTGAGTCTCCGGCACTCTGCATTTTATTTTTACCGCTACTTTGCTGTTTTTGTCACTTTTTAAATATCAAAAGTCACCCTTTATTCACATAGCATTCTGAAACAAAGTATTTGGTCTTTTTCCATAAATCTGACAATCCGCTTTAAACATAATTCCCGGACAGTGACGACACTTTCAGGTTCTGAACAGCTTTCGTGATTTTTCGCCCTTTAAAGATATATCCTCCTCACTGATTGACGTCATTGTTATTCTATTTTAACTTCTTAGAATTACCAGCAATGATGCTTTCGCCCAATATGACAGAAACCGAAAGAGCAAAAAAATAAAATTCCAAAAAAAACGATGAGTTTTGATTGGCAAATTTCTTCTACTTCGTCCTTTTCAATAATCTGGCATATTTTGCACGCTCTATTTAATTGCTACTTTTATGCTACTTCTTGACAATCGGTGCTGAATCGGCAGCGTCATAGATACCCCGACTGCGGAATAGCACCTTCAAGAAGGAATTCAAAGACTGCAACGTGAAGCTGCAATGTGATATACTGGTTACATTACTGTAACAACGTTCAAGAAAATACTAGAATTTAATTTCTGCAAGGATCTATATGAACTTTCAGATAAATAGTGCGCGAACAGGAAAATCAATAGCCCATACTCCTCCAGCGCTGCATACTCGAGCTGTCTCGGAAGATCTCAAAAGGAGCCGAATTCACTCTCCGTTGATTCGGAGTGCATACTTGGCTTATGGGTCCAAGTCGGAAGAACAGGTTCGACGAAAATTAGCACTTCAGTTCTAAAAAATGTATTTGTTCGGAGGAGTATAAGTGCTTCAGTTTTTGAAAATTTGTGTGTTGTTACATATCCGGTGGGTATTTATTAATGTAGCAATCTTAAATGGATTATGCACATACATACTTTGTATGAGACACGACAAAGTCAATGGCCACTTGATAGTCATTTAATATTTTTAGTAAATTTCATTATTACATCGGATTCAACTTCAATATTTTGTTATTAACATGTCATTTAGTTTTAAATATATATTTTTATGTGTACACAGTCGAAATCCCCAGCTGTTCCCACGAAGGCCACCATGAAATATGGTGACATTGCAAAATCAGCACTTTCTGCCCCTAACACTGTTTGTCAGAGCTCCTCGTGTAATGATCGCCACTATAATAATAAAAATGCTGAGTCAAACAATATGCACTCTGATGATGCTGAACGAGAGAAGCGACTCAGCAATTCCACATCAAGCATATTTGCTTCAAGCACACTTTCGAATCCTGATGCAGATCAGATAATTTTATGCATGAGCGCAGTCCTGCAAATTCAAATGGAGCACGACACAGCAGCAAACCCTGTTTTACCGGCTAAATTTAACTTTGTGCGTCCAAACTCAACTCTTTTGGTCGATGTTCAGTACATGAAACTTGCACTCGGAGAATCAATTGACGATATATATAATTTCATCCATCATGTTTATTCAATTGCAAAATTTTCTCCGGAGTGTTGTATCATTTCATTGGTTTATATTAATCGATTGGTTAGCTCGGCAAATTTCCCACTACACTCGCAAAATTGGCGTCCTCTGTTATTGGCTAGTATGATTTTGGCGCAAAAAGTGTGGGATGATAAGTGTCTTGCAACTTCTTCTTTTGCAAAAATTGTTCCGCTGTATTCGAAAAGTCAGGTACAGCTAACTTCTGATATGACGAATTGTCATTTAGCAGCTTTATACTTTTAACAATTTAATAAAGAAATCATATGGTACCAAGTTCAGCTTCAGATTTTCATAAAGAACGTATTTCAAATAAAATGAATTATCTCAGTGGTCCCGACAGATTTGATATGCCTGAATTTACTCTGTGCTTGTGTATTTGTCATACGATACAAATATGCGCACGCACAACGTTAATCTCAACTTAAGAGCTAAAATTTTGTATTTTAATATATATACGTATATATGTGTCTGGTGCATTGATTTGATCAAGATTTTAATCTCTCGATCCAATGTACAGGTTTTATTTTTCGAGCGACGATTCCTAGAACTTCTGAAATTTAATGCAGTTGTAAAGCAGTGTTTATATGCACGTTACTACTTCGAGCTAAGAGATTTGTTTGTTTGCCTCATGAAACGACAGAGATTTGAAAATCCTCTCCCAACAAGGACTTTTACGCTACAACCACTCAGTTTGTGGCGAGCAAAACAGCTCGAGCTGTACAGTGATTCCTTTAACCTAAGACCACAGCCAAAATCGAACAATGAATATCAGGCCCCAGCGAGGTAATAATATAATTGTTGAACCTATTATAACAATAAATATTAGAAAAACAAACTTGTCGGAACTGCAAAATAAATTCTTTACATTGAAAATCTATATTAAGCTTGAAACAACATGACTTGTCTTCATTTAAGCGAAAATATGTTAAATGAATTCATTGTATTCATACAAGATGAAATATATCTGTAATCGTATAAATGCAGTAATTTATAGTTCATAAAAACAAAAATAGAATTATTTTATATAACTTTTTTTTCATTTTTAGTTTTTCTGGGCATACATCAGACAGTGTAAATTCAACGCCTTCAATAACGCTTGAAGATTTGACGTATACGCCTAAAGGACGTTTCGTCCATAGCTAAAAGGATTAAGAATTTCAAATAAATATTACATGTATTCATATATCCATACAAATTGGCAACTTCTATGGGTTGTGTATTGTGTGTACACTATTTCATGTATACACTTTAACTAATCTATGTATATTCCAGCAACTACAAACTCCATTCATACCAAGGTATATAATACTACTAGTGGTGTTTTCTTTGTTTTTTTGTCCAAATTTGCATTTTTATTGTCAAATTTTGCAAAAGAGGTGTTTTCTTCTTTTTTGTTAGGGAATCGACATGACGTTTCATGTATTAACAAATGTGCACTCTTTACTGCAAATGGCACTATTTTCAGAATTGATAAATATTTGACTTTCAAATGTACTGTGCACAAAAAAGTCCTTAACATCTATGACTGCAAGAAATACATGAACAATGAAAATTAATGACTTTTGAAACATGTTATAATTAACTTCTCTCCAACCTCCAAAATGTATTCAGTATTGATATATATAATTACCTAAAACAAACGGCAATAGACATTCAAATGGCGAGCAGTGAAATATTATAATTTTCTCCGCTACACAATAAGAACCTTTCTTCGTTGTATAAAACATTCTGTCTTACAGTGTGAAGAACAATTATTTACTATGCGTTGATGCATTATGCCTCTGCAGTTTAATAATGTATTTTGAAGTGGCCAAAGGAAATGACAACTGCTACAAACTGTCTCAACATTCTTGTAACATGATTACTTTCTATAATAAATCCAAATGAAGAAAAGGTACTTCAAAACATTTCATCATACTCATCGTATATTTGACTTACTAAAGGGACTTTTTCATGAAATAAAGTAATGCTAATTTAAGTTCATTTGCTCTTCTGGAGGTCGTAATAAGTTCTCAAGTATTTTATGCATTTCTTTCTTGAGCTCGATAACATAAATTTGAATTGTGAAGCTAAAAGATTTAGAATTTTATGACTTGCAGAAAATAAATTTGTAACCCCAGGTGACTGCCACTGCTAAATAATATAAACTTTCATATGACCCATAGTAGTAATCAAGTTTGGATGCAGGGAAAATTCTCGTGTTCGTTTTTTTGTTCACAAAAATGAAACTTATTTATCTGTGCAATTGCAATATTTCATAATTTTTTAGTATAACAAATATATCTGTATTATTCCAAAAAGTGACACAATCAATGAATCCACTGCTCTTCTATTGTTAGAAGCATGAAATACAACTAAGCACAAGAAATTGTGACAGAAATGTGTATACTTATCATGCATTAATTATGTTGATAGAAATGAGCTAACTTCATCAACACAACAAAATATATAACCCTACTGGCATCTATGCAGCCAATTTACTTGGAATGTCATAAATGAAAACTGACCGCAGCTATAAAAATAGAATCAACCCCTAAGGGAGTTAATTCCTAACATCTATCCAATGAAATTTTTTGAGAAAATTTAAGATCTGTCAGATCATTTTTGCAATGTCATCTTGAGGAATGTTTTCACAAACTCTCTATAAAAATGTAGTTTAATACAATGCATGTAATATGTATATATATTTAAAAGTGCAGTATGGTGGTTAGTTCCGTGCATGCATTTCTTAGATATAGCAAAGCGTTGCATAAGTCTTTAAAACTTGTTCAAAAACGTGATTTAAACGTTTCGAATATAACGCTTTATGTAATGTTCGGAAAAATATGTAGTTAAAGATGGCAAATTTGTTAGCTCTCGCATCGTTAATATTTAATTTATCACAAGACTGCTTGCAATATTATCATGAGAACATATTTGGTCACATCCTGCCTGCTTGCTCTATCGATATATCCGATTAATACACTCATTGTCGACGTTGGATCAGGTGAAATGTGAGGGTCAAATCGATCGTTGGATTTCCGAGAGATACATTTGCTAGTTTACAAGTTTGAAGAAAATGCCATTCTTCCTCATGCAACATTGATAGTTTTTACTTGAAAGCAATTGATTCATATTATAATACACGTTTTGCGATCAAATAAAGCATTATGACGTTAATGGCATAGAAAAATCTGAAATGTTGCAATTTAATTTTTACATTACGTATTTCGATTTTCTACTGCTTTAAAATATCTTACTCAGGGAGTGCTTCATATTACCAGTGCCTGCACGATCTACTGTCTCAGGAAATTTTGAACTTGTTACTGAAGATGCAACTGTTGACCCAATCAGGTTAGCCAGCGAAAACTTATAATTTCAGGCCTCCAAATTGATTTTCGCATTAGTCTTAGAATTCCACAATCATTTTCAGTTTTGTATAACTAGTTAAATATTTTCATGTGGCACATCATTTTTTGCCTTTATAATCCACTATAAAACTGCTTGTCTTGTTTATTATATTACTATAATAAATTTTAGTACGAAACGAAAAATGATGTCAAAAGTATGAAAAGAATTTCAAGATCACTTTTGATATTATAATTAAGATATATATATATATATATATATACTCAGTTAATATTCTATAAACTGATACCGTCGGTTACACCAAAATAGTCGAATATATTGAATTAGAGATATCAG
The DNA here is from genome assembly GCA_032358265.1 of Vaucheria bursata. Lineage (NCBI taxonomy): Eukaryota > Xanthophyceae > Vaucheriales > Vaucheriaceae > Vaucheria > Vaucheria bursata. Next base: position 54,920 of record JAULBW010040462.1, on the reverse strand, counting down.
TGTACACCAGCAAGCGAGTCGGTGGAGTGGTGAGCTAGAAAATAATTGAATGTATCATTTAGTAAACCGTCAGGTGTGGAACATCAACTCTATACATAAAAAAAGATATTTCAAACTGATCAAAACCTGTTCTTTGAATTTTAGCATTATCGTGCGTGATGTTGGTGATGCTGCTAGCTTACCTAAATACGAAAGTGCTGCTGAGTCAGAAGGTGTGTTCAATTTTGACGTTCTAGAAGAAAGTGAATTTGAATTGTGCATCGGAAATGGATCGGATGTGGTCGACGATGGCATTATCAGAAGATTCGGGTTTGCCTTTCGATTAGAAGGCGTAGATGATGAGGCTGACATGGATGTAATGGAAGGTGAATTAAATGGAAAAAAGAAAAAAGTGAAGGTAAAAATAATGTATATTAAAATCTTTTCACCTAATTTTCGTATATGTATTTTTAAAAGTAGTCAAATTTTTTTACTTTGAACATTGCGCTCGAATTTCAACCTGATGAGTATATTTCAGGGGTTTCTTTGAAGACATTTCTTGATTTAGTACAATTTCCTATTTGATCCCAAATTGTAAATAAGGCTAATAAAAAATTTAGTGGACATAGTTCTGCAGAGAATCGATTATTATTCCCAATATACGTAAATTATATCGGTATACAAACTGAATCAGGCAATTTTAATTTGCGTTGTGTTTTCACGGGTCACATGAACTGTGTTAATCGACGATTACTCTATTGGACGTATTAAATAGATTTGGCAATATTTGTGTACTCCCGAATATAGGAGAGTAAACGCCCCAGTAAGTCAGCTAAGTGCAATATTAACTCAATCTGAGTTTGCACATGCTAGGAGAGCGTACCCTTAAATCTTAATTCACTAAATAGGTATAATTTTAAATCTTTTTATCTTAAAACTTAACATAAACAGTGCATTTTAATTCATGCACTTATTTAGTCCGCTTAAGTCGACTTTATTCCGAATGATATTGTAGTACTCGTTATCATCATGTAAGTTACGTAGGTTTTGAACTTGGGGACCATATATGACCATAATTGAAGGGGTCATGGTTGACAAATTTGAGGTTTGTTCTTGCATTCGAATTGTAGGCTTATGATTCTTTATCCCCGAGATAGTTCAAATATAACTTCTTGGTGCTGTATTTGAATGAGGTAATCCAAGAATATTACACAATAAGCGTTGCTTTTCAGCAAATTTTCACTTATAATCAATAAACGAAAAAGTGACATATCCAAGTTCAGTTCCAAGATTTTTGGATATATTAAATCAATTCAATAGCCCTGTAAGATTCGTTCTATCAATCGTGATATCAGTTGAGTAGATCAACCCATCATTCGAATCATTTTAGATCAAGTCACAGAAATGCAATAATGTACGTTAAAGAGACAAAAAGATACCTTTCCGAGGAATAATTTAGGCAAAGGTAAAAACCTTTCAGATATAAAAATGCATCATAAATCTTTTCATTTGCCATTTTTTAATCCACAATGTATATTCATATATATCATTATGATTGAACTATAGATTTTGCTTTTTATATTGGCATGCAACTGTGTCCATCTAGTTTTAATCTATCCGTTACTGTAAAATTTAAAAGTTGATTCTCTAAAATCATTGATATAGAAAAAACAATTTTTTTTCAGAATTATTGAGTAAAATCGAATACTTTTTATTCGTTCAATATTGAAGATTTTGATGTAGTGACAAAGTTTTTAAATATAGATGGTGTTTGATTCGACTTATACTTTATTTTGAACTCTATGTATATGATGCCTACTAGGATTCTAAATCCTGTAGCTTATGTGTGTTATAAATAGTCCAAAAATGTTTTGTAAATATATTTGTTCCATTATTGCTCAAATTTGTTATGGGGAGCAATTTTGAGGCCAAAGTTACAGATATAGGGATTCTGTTAGGTTCAATGTATATAGAGTGAAACCTCTAGAGTTGGACACCTCATATCTCTGGACATCTTAGTAGACTGGACAGCAGACAAGACGACTACTTTTCTTTCACTTTTTTCGTCTCTTGCATACCTTGACACCTCAAGTTTGATATTTTAGCCATTGATAAGGAAGTATCCGACTTATGAGGTTTCTCTTTAGTATTATTGAGAGGGGATTAAATAACAGGCAATTTCTTTAGAGGGGTTATTCTGTATGACCGTACAGTATTTCTTTCGTATAGGAAATGATCGAAGCAGGAGGAGACTTAGTTGAAGATTTATACACGTTATTTGATCATCAGAGCTATGTGAGTTTTTTTACTTTTATCATGACTTTTCAAAATTCTTCTTTTTCATACCAGGTTAATATCATTGCTATGTAACTTTGTGTGAATGAAAGAGCTAGTGTTCTATCGATTAAGCAGAGTAGCAGCAAGAAAAGATGAATGGTTTAATGTTAGACATTGAATTGTAGGATCTGAACTGTGAACTAAACTGTGAGCTGACAAGAAATAATCTATCTGAATTTCGATTTGATGACTCATCACTGTAGAATGTTGATGTCAATTTTCATGGTCATTACTTCTTTTACTTTGATATCAATAGAATATTCCTATCTTGTAATAGTGCTATAGTTTCCTAAAATCCTACAGCTATACTATTATGGATGTTTTTCTATCAACCTCAACATGAATATCATTATAGAATATTCTCGAATACATAGTATGCTATCTAGTATGAAAAGTTGTAGCGAATTTAATGAGTAGTCAACTAGATATTATTGCTTTACACAACGAGCTGAAATAACAAAATTACTTAAGCTTGAATTATATGAACTAATGGAGTTTTCATGGATACTATGGTAAACTTTTGATTATACTTAATTTTAGTTGCACTGCAAAGGAATTTTTGCGTAAAAAATTTTTTAACAGTTGTTAATTTTAAGTTGGAATGAACATGAGCATGGAACTTCTTTTTCTATAATTGAAGGAGCATAATGGGTGTAAAATAATAATAATTTTTTAGAGTAATTATGTAAAGAAGTTGACTCTCGTTTTTATTTGTAATTTCTTGTTGAAATTGTTCTTTTGAATTTTGAATCACCATCATATTTTGTTTACTAGTAGATAATTTTTTATTGTAGTTTTTTTTGTTATTATACTTAGATGAGACAAAGAGAGGAGTTACATCGTGCAAGTAAGTAGACATATTGAACTAAACTGAATTGTATGATCTAACCTGTCTGCATGATTTCACATTTCCCGGATAGAGTTTCAGATCTTTCTTGCCATTTGAATAATTAATTTAATGAAACTTAAGTTGGACACTTCGTTGCCAAGTGCTCAGGTGTCCAACCTGAAGAAATATCCAGATGTACAAGGGAAACAATCAGTAATTTAGAAAAGTCATCGTCTTGTCAGCTGTCAGTACTGCTAAGGTGTCCTACTTAGGATGTTTCACTGTAAAATCAATTTGAGGTTAAAAGGTTTAGAATCTTTCTGAAAGATTTAAATTATATTTCAACCAACGCAAATGCTAAATTTGGATATAGCGAATTTGTTGGTTCTAATAATTTAACTCATTGTATCCGAAAATCTGAGCTAAATGGATTGGACGAGAAATTTTTTGTTTCTTTCCCACAAGTGAGAATTCATCAAAAGCGCACTGTACAATATAAACCTTTAAATCTTAAGTGTCCAAGGAATTTATATTTTTAATTCATGAATTCGTGTGTGGACAGCAATCGAAAGTACCAACCGACGCGTTTTAATGTGGACTATAGCTGAAGCTGTTTTGCTAGTTTTTATGGCTTATTGGCAGGTTATATAGATTCAATATATATATATTCATGCATGTATTTATGTATGCATGTTTATAAAATCAATCTTTAAGACCCGTTTTAAAAGCTTTCAATAAATACTGTTTGAAATAGCTTTTTATCGCTTTAAAGCAATTAATTCATGTAAGGTAAACTTTAATTAAAATTGTACATGCGAAGTTTTTTGCTTTGCCTGAATCTATAGTTATTAAGAGTATGATGTAAAGAATCATATATTTATGTATTACTTTATTAAAGCCATTTTTTTATACATTCAGGTGGGCTACATCAGGAAATTTTTCGAAATCAAGCGAACACTCTAATCTGATTTGGAACCCGTAAATGTGCGGATAAGCAAGTACAATAGTTTTGTGAGGACAAGACATTTAAACTAATTGTGGATGTAAATGCATTTCTGGTTAATGATGCATGTTCATCACTATCGCATGTCACAGTTGTGCATTTGTCAAAATATATGCCATTGACCTAGCTATTGAATTGTTCTTTTGACTATTTTTTCCTAGTTTGCATTTTAGATCTCACGTGTACAATCACAGCTATGACTTAATTCGAACTATGTTCTGCTTCGTACTTGTCTAATCGATGTAATTGACTTTAAGTGCATGTAGCAATGTTCAAAGTATTTACAGCACAATGGCATTTTAAAGTTTCAAAAAAAGTCTAACAATGATGATGCATCATAATCGTAGAGAATACAATGTAGAACTACTACAACTAATACTTTTGAAGAGTAGTAAGAGTTTCATAATCACACAGTTGCCCACAAAACGATAGAAATGTCCGTTCATTTCATCCCCTTTTATCTTTTTCTATTTTATAATGTCAATATCATTAGTATTACATGGTGATTCCATGACACCCAAAGATTGAGAGACAGAATGAATGCATAAATCGCAATGGAAATATTTTATTATTTGTATTCAATAATGTTGTTCGATGAAGTGCATTTCTTTTTATATGACTGACCGAAAATATTGGCCTTTTGGATCATTTCATTTTCTGGAGGGTTGAGTATTTGTCTCGGGTTTGAAAAATGCAGAAACACTTGCGGAGATGAAGAGAAGCCAGTGCGATGTTCAAGATTGAAGTACACAATAGTTAGTAATATCTATTAACAGAAACCTTATTCCCGTAGCATTTCCATGATGTTTATGGTAGTCTGAATAGGAATGTTAAGACTAATGAATTGTATCAAGTGTAAGCCAGAAAACCAGAACAATATAACAGAGATACTACACGTTCAATACTATTTCCTTAATCTTAGTTCATGTGTTGACGAGAGTGAATCTCGTCAACATTTTCAACCTATGCTTGTACATACAAACCAAATTAGATCGATATAATTATGAGTCCCTGAAAGAATTGTAGAAGAATAAACATAATACGGCAAAAACATATTAGATCCTGACAAGGAGCTAATTGTTGGTATAATAAGAAAAAAAATTAAATTTACATGCTGTAATTAATATCACAGCATGAGGTAGTACAAGAGAAGAAAAGGGAGAAAAAGTCTATAAAATATATTTATTCTGAGGTGAAACTGTTCGCACGTGCTATAGAGCGCGTTGCTTACTAAGAAGCTGCACAAAAGCAGAGTGAAGAAGAAATGATCAAAACAGAGTTAGCAATATGCAATTACATAACCTCTTCGGATTTTCGTAAGAACCAGAAGAATTTTAGGGTAAACAAGAATATGTTTTCATGTTGAATAAAATATTCCAAGTTACAAATAATTGTAGAAATGTGGAGATGAACTGTTGAGTTGGAACCATAGAGTTGTAAGTTGGTTTTAGAGTTGTATAGAAAAAAGTATGGACGGGTACAGATCACAGGAACGGGTCACATCTGAAATGGGAATTGGAGCAGTAATTAATAGAAATCTTGACACTAATATCCATTGAAATTAGATGCGGCTAGAGTTATTTTATTCCAATCACCATCGTTTGCAACATCTAAATTTAGCCCAAGTTACTTCTAGGGATTATAATTATTTATTGTGGATTTGAATACATCAATCATAAATTTTGAAGATGAAAATAAATAAATACAGATTTGTTGAGGCATAGAAATTCTATTAAAAAATAATATAGAAGAACCTAAGAGTTACATAATAGCATAAATTGTGATACGATTACTTGATGATAGAATCTTTCGCAAAAGCTGGACTACATCCAAGAGAAAAAAGGCTGACAACTAAACTATTGTTCCAGAAACTATAATTGTATACAGTTAACTTCGAATCAAATTTGTAAGGACCTCCAAATTAATTTGTCATGTTCGAAATTGGTCATATTTGAAAACTTGAAACTGAATTTGCCACATCATGACTTTTTTGTTCTTATTACAAGTGAAAATGCATTAAAAGAAATTTCATCCCATACAATTTATATTCAAATACTTGTTGGTATACGAGATTGAGATAGGGTTATTATACTGCACTTGCTTATGGGCATTAAAAAATAGAGGTAAAATTATGCCGTATACACTATAGTTGAAACTGTGATTATTAAGATGTTTATGGCAAGAGAGTAAAATTGACCTGGTAATTTATGCATGCAAAATAAAATTTTGATTTTTAAATAAATATATATTCTAGAAAACTCGTCGAATCAGCAAGTCGTAGCTAACGACATCAGTTGCACTGCTGGATTTTGGATCTATGATAAATTCAAAGGTATCTCCAAATCCTAGAAAAATTTGTATTGGCTGCATAATAATTTCGATATTTGATGGCACATCAATTGTCTTCACGACTGTGGTTTCATTCGTATCTACATAAAAATATTAAAGAAAATAAAAATTTAAAAGAATAATAATACAAAATTTAAAAAATACAAAAAATTAAAGTGCAATATACCAAATTTGTTTCCTTATGATTAGACATGATGATGCATCATGATCTTAAAATTTTAAATGACAGTTTTGCTTTTTTCATAAATATCTGAAAAGGGGAAACTTCTAATTATGAGGGTTATTTTAGTTAATGTTTAACTTTTATTTATATAAGATTCGTTGATAAGGCACTGGCTAACTGCTGGGAAAATTTGATACAAATTATAAAAAACACAACATTTTCTAATATAATTTTATTATTTCAATAATCAAGAGCTGAAGCTACTATTCAAAAATCAAACGTCATTCAAATGCTAGAACTTGATTTATAGATAAATTCTAGGCTCCATCGAAATGAAAAATTTTTATTCTCATGCTAAAAAATTCAAAATAATGCTTGGAATTCGCCTGCTCCAAAATCTTTGGTAAGCGTAATAGTGGTCTTTTTTCATATACGTTTCAAAATTTATATACTTTGTCAAAACTGAAAGTGCCATTAGCTAATTCAATGAATTCTTGCTGTCAACATAACTTAACTGGTTGAAATAAAAACTTCGAAAAAAGTTTAATTTCAGCTTTTCATGTATTTTTGAAATTTCAAGCATCCCTACTTTTAGCATGAGTTCATTATAGAAAATAAAAAATTGCAAAAAGCAGGAAAAAGCATGAATTTATGCTTTCAGGTACACTTTATTAAACTAGCCAATATGAAAAAGGATAAAGTTCTATTCTAGGCATTTTCATTACTGAACATTTGCTTTATCGCCATAGGTTATATAATAAAAATGAAGAAAAAAACAAAAAATCGAAATAATTGATATATTTGCCTCCGACATAACTTCCATTTAAAATAACTTTGATAAGCATGAAAAAAATTAGAAGAAATATCAAAAAAGGGGAAAATATAATCTGTATTTTAGGTATATTTGAAAAGAATAGCTTACTTGAGTTAAAAATTTGAAATTTTGCCAGAATTCCATCTGCACCGATTTGCATAACAACTTGATCATCGATGGCATTCAATATGGTGGCAGAAACAAATACAGTGCCGAATTCTTTTAAGTTTCCATGGTTATCGACGCATCTTGACACAATACACGGCTGTATGGATTTGCCAGAAAATCTGAAAAATTTCGAAAAATTAAACTTCGGATACAGCGAATTCGCTTACAGCAAATTTTAACTAGTGATGAAAAATTGAAAAAAAAATTGTAACAAATTCAGCTACGAATTTCGAAAAAAAAGTTTATTTGTTGTTTTCGACAGATTCGTTATATCCGAATTTAGTACAGATACATATATCTTAAACAGTTGTGGGCTAAAATTTCTCAACTCAAATTGACTAGTAGAAGTAAATTTCATATCATTTTTATTTTAAATTGACCAGTAGAAATTAATTCCATTAATTTCAAAACTCCAAAAACACTTATAATTGCATGAAATTCTATTCTCAACTCTAATTGATCTATCAAACAAATTTGAAAAAGTTTTGAAATAAAAATATGATTGTATATCTTTTTAAATTCAAATGAGTGGAAAGGAACAAATCAATTTCAAAAAAATTTGTTACATTCGGTTCAAATTTAGGGCAAGATATAAGAGCCAAGTGAGATTTCAAAAAATGTTAACAAAATAAACAAAACGATATTCGATGAAATACAGATTATTGCTACAGTAAAAAACATAGTTTGGATTGAAATTTAAAATAAAATTGTGTATCAACATACTCGATATAAAAAGTTCTGTAACAAGAAAGGTACTGAAATAATTTAACTTTGAATAATTATTGCCCAATAAACACGTCTGAAATAATTATTTTCTCGGAAAAACTTTTCTTTGTTGAATTTCGGTCATTCCTATTAGTTCATAATGAGTGGCAACTAAATGACTACAGTAAGTTACTTGAGATGTATTCATCCATTACATCCGAAATTTTTTGCATCAAAAAAATTTGGTTTTCAACTTGACATGATATGACTTTTTGGTTTATTCGTTACAAGTGAAACTTTGTTTGATACAAATTTGTTATGTCCGATATTTGCCATATTCTGACAAAAAAATCTGAAGCTGAATTGGTACAATAGGGGTTCTTTGTTAATTCTATAAAAAAGCAAATTTTCAATATTCAAAGTAGCCTTACAACTGTATGTAACAGTAAAAAAACGTACATATCTAAAAATGGTTGCATGTAGCCAATTTCAATAAACGGAGCATCCTCGTCCAATCGATCTATATGTTTGTAACTGTTACCCATGAATACAGCATTTTCGGGTACACAGTGACCTTGAGTTAGCGTCTCAGGATTATAAGATGAAAATCCGTATTCAAAAAAGCTCTTGTCAGAATCGAACCCGCGACTTGTCCAACCCAAAATGCCTTTTACATTAGGCTGAGAAAAATCTGGAAATTTTTTTTGAATTTTAACATATATTTCTATTACGCTTAAAGAATGAATAGGTATACGTGCATGCTTAGCTCTGCAATATTCAAAATAACTTTTCCAAATAATACGCACAAGGAAATTTATTTAGAACATTCGGCATTGGTTGTATTAAAACTCTTTGAATTTGTACATGCAGGTATGTATGTTGTATACATGAATAAGATATATATATATATATATATATATACGTTTATTAGCCCAAGTAAAGCACTTTATTATTCTAAGAAATATATTATCATGTCGTATACATATATTATTTGCATACATATCCATATATTTTCTTACCAGAATCTTGATATATATCTTTATCTACAACTTTGGTTCCTTTATTCACAATAATCTGCATACAAAAAGCTTACATCATTATCAAAAATAAATCAAACATTAGGTTTTCGATTAAATTCGATCATCCATATTTACAGATTAACAAAGAATACTATTTCCATATTTGAAAGTACTTTGAAAATCACGACGCACTGATTTGAGTATTAGAATAATATTGTATACGTATATTTTTTAGATAACCAACCATTGGCTTCAAAGCATGCGTATTTCTTAAATTTAACTGATTTCATTTAAGTTTGCAAGCAACTTTTAAATGCTGCATTATATGTGTTTTATTTAAATACATAGTAAAAATTTGAAAAAATAAAATTCATAAAAGAAATAAAAATTCAAAAATATTTTATGTATAATCTATGCAAAAATTCAATGTACATATACGAAATAAATGTTACTGTTACAAGCACCTGTAATGCAAGCATATCACACTGATGGTCTTCGCCAGCTTCAATGATTGTGTCAATGATTGAACCAGCTTTTAACTGTACCGATACAGAGTCAGATACTGCATCTCCAGCAACTACAAATGAAAATACCCCTCCGTTGGATATTTTACCATCTACTGTAACTTTGAGCTGTAAAAATATGTATATATGGGTGTGCAGATGTACATATTCATAGTAATGAATAGATGCATATGTTTTATTTCATTGGTGTAGGAAAATTATGAACAATATGCATGCATATATGCATCAGTATTTATAAATTAAAGAGCCAAAATCATCCTTTGTACGTAAATATGTACCTAGCTATATATACGTATCTTTGCATGCATATACGTATCTTTATACGTATCTAAGTAAAGTTACCTGGACACCATCGCCGCATCCACCTTTATATGACGCTTCAATCTTTAGTTCAAAATTTCCTTCGATCGGAGAAACATATCGAATGATTGGATTCAGCTCTAACAACCCCAACTTCAGCGGATGAACATACATCTGAAAAAAATATACATTTAAAAGTATAATAAATTTGATTTATTTGAATTTTCACTTCTGACAAATGGGTAAAGAAGTCCTATTGTATCTTAGTTAAGCTTCAGGTTTTTTCAGATATAATAAATCAATTCTGTATGTCCGAATTTCTGTACAAATAAACAAGAAACGAATTATATTTGTACTTTAATTCAGCTTAGAGTATAAAAATTTGAATTTTCTACTATATTTTCAAATTTCATGTAAATTTAAATGTATCCAATCAAATAAATGAAAAAAAAAGTGAATGCAAGTAACATTTTAGAGAGACAAACCTAAATTTTTTACATATTTATATATAATTTATTGAATCTAGAATTAGTCTAATTTGACAATCATACAGTGCTAGAAATAGGAAAAAACAATATTTCAACATATGCGTGTTGCTTTATCATAGCAAAAATAGGATTAAAATAAAAATAATTTAAAATTCATAGACACATCAGCTGAATAAGTTGGGGTGCTATTAGAATGAAGGATAAATTGAATACGGTGTACATAGATATTTATGCTAAAAGTAAAATGTATAAACATTTGATTGTTCTAGAACAATGCATGCATTAGCGCAGTTTATTGCTTCAATAATTTACGTAACTCTATCTGTCTCATCCTCTTTCTCTGCTGTCAACGATGGTTACATTTATTCATATACGAGAGCATATTTTTTCATAAATTCCAACTTACCTTATTTTTAAATGTTCAAATTACTTAATGAATATTAATTTTAAAAAGCATAAACACATATATCTATGTATATATTGAGCCTTTAGTCAATACAAAAAATATGACCATACATGAAAAGTTCAGTGAAAGGCTACTAGCTGATCTCCAAGAATACAAAATAGGCCCATGACAACCTTTCAGCAGCCAAAAGAGTCGAAATTAAAACATTTCACTGTAGAAAGAACAGAAAATATTTCTTCTCTTCACCTTATTGATGAACGGGATGCCTGATTTCCGTCCGTCCGCATGAAACCATGAATTTTCATGACAATATACAAGTGGTGAAATGATCTGAAATGGAACGGATTTTTGAGATGAAAAGCCATACGACCATCCCATTTGTCCAGGAATACAAGAAAAGTCACGAACAGAATCGGCTATACTTACACTACTCAGCATCTCCACTGTCCCGAAATGCTATATGTATGTATATAAATTATATAGTAATTTATGAATATTTAATTAATTTGTATAAGCAACATTAGTTGAAATCATAATATCATAGTTTATAAAGTAAAACTTGAGTCAGTTAGTTTTTAATTTTTACATAATTATATATATTTTTTACCATCAAGGATTGATATTATTGATATCAACGAGTTCAACAACCTCTGCATATGAATTGTTAGTGTCATATATCACGAAGACAATATCTAGTAGATTAAATTTTATATTGGAGATTATTTTATGTATTGAGTGGTATAATAGTATTCAGAATGTTCCTTATAATACAATATTCTTTGATGGTTGCAGAATTATATTCATGTTGAAGTAGATAGAATTATTATTTCAAAATAATATAACTCTTTGTTCCTTTGTATTGATATTGAGCTATTCTTCTCTTGTTTTTGCTACTCTCACAATACAGAAGCCAATACAGTAACAGTTAGTTCAAATAGAAGACTTAAGGCAGACTAATGTACTGCAACTATCTCCATATCCAGAACATTTAAAAAAATGCATGACCCTACCTGTGTGTACATGATATAATCCACATATCCCGGAGCTTTCTGACCCACTTCGTTCAAAATCGGTAAAATCGCATTGAAACTATCGCTAAACGAAAATGAAGCACCACGTCTTTTATTATCTATTAGAACCAACGGTTCCGGAACAACTTCAAATACCCTTTTATCATATGCTACTGTAAGTTCTGAAAGGAAATTCCAATCAAAGTTGTCTAGTTGACTGATATGTGGTATTAGCAGCGCAAATGCTTGTACCGTTAGCATATATGTACCACTAGTGATACGCGAAGGGTCCGAGAGAATCGTTCGTGGATCAGGTCCCGTATAGCAATGAATCTAAATTCCATCAAAAATAAAACAAAATTGACCAATCAGATTGCAGGAAAATAGCACAAACTTCATACATACAGTCTTAGATTTCTATATTATTTTATAAATAACATTGAGGTTGAAGTAGATTAAAGATTTGTGCACTTAACAGAATTTTGTTTTTCTTTACAACTATTCCAAGCTATTTTTATCTCATTGCAGCGAAGTAATCAAACCGTTAATATTATAGCTCTATTACTCATACAATAACAACTATAAATAAGATTCCTCTGTCTCTTGGTTTTAAGCATTATTTCATCTGCCATCTTCTTCATATCAAGTTCGATCCCTGTAGCTTCTTTTTTGCTACGCTGCTATCATTGTGTGTTGTGTAATAGTAATTGAACTCCCGCTGGAGGGACAATTACCATCCAGTACTACTCATATTAGAAGTAAATTAAAGTACAAATTTTTTGTTTGATGCCACAGGGAAATTATTTATTATTTACAAATACATGACCCTTCATCCGAATCGCTGTACTAGTGCTTTAATTTTATCCTGCCACAACATAGGCACCCCATAAATTGCAGGTTTCCCTTTTCATCACGTTTGATCGAATTTAACAGTTCATCGTAATTATTTATGCAATAAAATTTGATGAATCTATACTGAAATATCCAGCAGAAAGTAATCGAAATGAATGAAATCGTAATCTATTTTTTGTTACCTTTCGCTGCCACTGACTTTTCGAAGCATCCAGTTCAGCAGCGTACTGTTCTGGAATTTCTTTTAAAATTTGTTCCAAATTTTCGTCTATTATTTTTTTGGGACCTTCAAAAGTATCGATATATTTAAAATCGAATTCTTCAGCAAATGAGAGTGCCCCCAAGCTACGTGTAAGATCAATGGCTTGAAGAAACATCTACTTGCATCGAAAATAGTACACACATAGAGAGTAAACTTCGGATATAGCAAATTTACTTTATACCAATTTTCGCATGTAACGAATATTGGATATAATGAAGCAATTAGGGAGCCCCAAGAGATTTATTATACATTACATTTACTGGATATGAAATGGTGATCATATGGCAAAAGATGTAAAAACAGCGAAAATTGAAGAGATAAAGACAGGGTGAAATTGAATTTTGAAGGACACAAATATATTCAATTCATTGTTCCATGAACATGTTTTCTATACCTGCATAATCAGTCATTGCTAGCATACTGTATAATATAGTATACTAGTATGTTCCAATATAAATCAATAAAGTACAGACCTAGGGATAACTAATGTTATCTTAGCGTAGATATGAATGGTAATCAAAGAATCGGTACAACTAAAGATAGAAAATGAAAACTGAATACTATCCAATCCAAATTGCAAATTTATCTGTGTTGCAAATAATAATTGATCCATTTTATTTACATTTCAGTATAATGACATACCATTTTAAATGTTGATTCTTTTTTTGTTAACCGTTGTTACTCCGATACTGATCAAATTATCCTGTCTTGCATTTTCTACTATATTTTCCTATAATGCTATATACACGAGAAAAAAGTAAATAAAATTCGTTTGTTTTTTGGAAGTCCTGGGTTAATATTCCACATTGTAGAATCTTATATATAAGCCAATCACAAATAAGATCAATTTTTATTTTGAACAATAACGATTAAATAATACTTCTATTTGAAGTTTACCTGAATAGCCGAGTTTCTCAAAGCATGAGCTCCATTCATAACCAGTATGTGGTGAGCAACACTGTTGCTATTCAAATTTTGAAATTCAACTTCGTCTTCCAAGCATTTTCTGTATGTAAACATTAAATCTGTGCGCGTTTAAAGAAACATACTTTTTGACTGTCTCAAATTGTTTTCATGGAGCTATAACTTAAGAGTACCAAGTAAAATCCAACTTATTTTCGAATCAGCACTGGAAGGGCAGTATTAATTAGGGGGGTTTTACAGTAACAGGGGGGTAGCTTAGAGAGGTTTCCTCTGTATATTCATTCAAATACCTAAATCCATTTTCTGCAGCATTAACAACAATTACCAAGATATCCTTCAAGTTGAAGCTTGAAGCAATGACATACAATTCATGGAATCGATCGCCAGGCCATCCGAGAATAAATATCTGTTTGAAAATATAAAATTATAATATGTTTGTATAAAGGGGGGGGATATGCATTTAACTTTGCATATAATTAATCTTTCAGGACCATTAAATTGGTCTGTTACTGCGGGAATCCATTATATCCGAAAATCTTATGCTGAACTTGGCACAATATGACTTTGTGTTTATTTTTTACATAAAATTTGTTAGAAAGCAAACTAGTGAGATTGGAAAATTTTACTCTATGCTTAGAGTTAAACTACCAGTAGGTTTTAATTTTTTCTAATATTCAGTTAAAATTCTTATAAATTTTCTAGATATAGGCAATATTGCCCATTTTAATATATATAAAGGTAATATTACAAAAATTATCAGATTTAGATAATGTTGCCAGCAAACACTTTTCAACTTCACGTATGTTACTAAAAATATTCTTTTGGCATCTTTTTCGTGGTATATAGGGTAATATGGCTGAAAATAATTCCACAATTTTAAGGCAATATTGGTTAAAAGAGTTTCCCATGCTCCGATAGTTTTTCTACAACTATAAAACTCAAACTAATTTCACTGAATAATTCTACAATTCTCTATTAAGATGAGAAGGTATTATAGAACATTTCCTTTATATATTGTTAATTTACTAAATTAAAAATTGAAATAAAATAATAACAAATGAAATAAAAGAAGTCAGCAGTTATGAACTACTTGAACCAGTTCACTTTATTTTGAACTGATTCAAACTGGTCTTATGTTACCCTCAAACTGAGATTCATGTTCAGTTCCAACCTAGTTCGCTTGCGGACAGAGCCTACTGACCGCAGAAAAATAAAAATGGAGGGCTTGCAAATGGTAATTTCACTACCAACTCATACCTGTCCAAGGGCTACCAGAGTCTATTCCAAGTTGTTTACATCTCTGTGTCAGCAGTTTGGAACCATCCGGTTCAGTTCCGCTATTCTGGAACCAGTTGAACTGATTGGAACTGATTCCAAACTGGTGAAATCAGTATGATGAGGTCATATATTTACATAACTGGTGCAAGAGGGCAAATGCAAAATAACACATCAATTATTTAGGTATTTTTTATCCGAACCGAATTAAACAGTATTATTCTGTTCGGCCTAACCTCAGAACTGATTGGAACTGGTTCAAATATATTTCAATTTAAAAAAATACGCTATTACATTGATTTAATAATTTAACACAACAAATAAAATAGGGCCGCAGAAATTTAAGAGCCTTATTTATTTGGAGGTCTCAGAACGATTTAGGGGACTCTTACAACCATTTGAGGGAATCTTGCTATAAGCTAGGGGGTCTTAAAATCATTTAGGGGATTCTTAAAATGATTTTGGGGAGGGGATCTAAAAACAATTTTAGAAGTTTACAACAATGGGGAGGGGGATTTTATAACAATTTGTGCTCAGATTTCATTTATCTAACAAAAAAGCAATCTCTTCACTTTACCTTATGCAGCTCACATGGATCAGCTCCAACAGTGCTGCATTTTTGCATAAGAATGGAATATATTGCCCTTTTAATTTCAAATATTTGTAACTGATGACCATTTACTCGAGTCTTAATGAGCACTGAATATCGTCCTTTCATCTTCCTGCTACGAAAGAGTTTATAAGTTAGCCATGTATCATAAATTGTTCTAGAATAATTTCAATGCCCTTTGCAATAGTTGACCTGATACAGAGAGGCTGAGACACTGGTAGAGAGAGAAGAAAGAAAATACAGTGTGAATTTATAAATTTAATTACATTTCAACATAGAATTGTACTAAAAGCTTATTTTATCGCTGCGTACGAAAATAGTGGATAGTATACTATACTAGTCAGCGTATAATAAAGAAATTCAACTAGGAATGGCTGCCTTCTTTGTAAGAAAGTATTTATTGGTAATTGTAATACACCATGTCTTACCCTGTTACAATGAAAAAAATATTTCCCAAAAGACAAATATACAGATTCATAGACAGAAATGAAAAATATTCAGAACATCAAAAAATTTCAATAAAATTTTGAAGTATATGAGCTCTGTTCACAGCAAATTTGTTGGAAATTTGAAAATCTGAATCATAACTTGGATACAATATGACTTTTTCGGTTATTTTTCACAAGTTAATATTCATATGAAAAAACTGCTCATCTCAAGTAGATTTTAAAAGGTCTCCAAGTACTTTCTATATTCATAAGATTTTGTAATTGGCCTGCAGAGAGAAAATGTACTAGTTTCTTGTGCGTTACATTGAAAGCCGCATATCAATAACAGAAAACTAAAGTGGCAATTGAATGAAACGGTACAAGCAAGATTCGCAAGAATGCTCAGATATCAAAATCAAAAGTTCCACATATCTAAAATCTACCAGTACACAATTAGTACATTCTTCACATCCCTTGAAGAGAACAAGTGATGTAATTTACAGCTAATTCATTTAAAGTGAATGTGAATTTGTTATATCTGAAGTTTACTGGATAAAAGAGAGATTGTAAATTTGGTTCATTTTTAGTCGATTTTAACGTTAATCGATAGTATTTTTTCCTATTTTTTGTAGAATATGGGACGTTTTGCTGGTGGTTTCTTTCTGCATAGAATTGCAAACAAATATCGATGAAAACTATTGTTCGGTTTAAAATTATTAGCATTTAAAAAATTTTAACAATTTCAAATGATACATATAGTATACTAATTTGTATTTCTAATGCACAAAAAGCACTATACTGAAACACTATTGGATAAAAATCATTTTTTTCTATTTCATCAAACAATTCATACCTGCTAGAAGTGACAGATTCAGTATTCAAAATTTGAGCATGCTGGTCGGATAATTTAAAATGAAGTCCTTTCCAATATGAATTTGTTTCTTCAACTGTACTGGCAGGTCTTAAATTTGAAACCTGATTAGGGTTAATTAGGATTCTAATTAATGCTTTTGCAAGATCCCACGGCGTAACAGGCAAAAACAGTGCATTTTTTCGATCATCTGGATGAAATAGATCTGGTATACCACCCACACCTACATATATGCATACATATTCAGTTATTATAGACTAAATCGATGGTTTACTAATTTACGTATTCTAATATTTGACAGCTTTGAAGTCCAGCGACCTCCCTCTGCCGGTGTATGATGATATCTCTAATCTGATATATTCAATTAACTGATAGCTTCAAATGGTATTAGTTAATGGAAAATCAACACCATGCATAATATTTTTTGCGGAAATTCGATAGAGAGTATCATGAGAATCTTCAGAAATTTAAACTTTTTGAACATTCACATAAATATATACTATATAGTAAACTTTGAATAAAGCAAATTCACTTTTAATGGATGACCATTTTAAATATATACAAAAATTGTAACTTACCCAAGTTCACTTTCAAATTTTCAGTTATAATAAATTTTATGACAATAAATTTGGGTATAACATATCAATTCGACGCTTTCGAGAGATTTGCTATGTCGAAGTTGCATATAGAATATATATTTGGATAAAAAAAGCTAAGAAAGTAGGAGCAAATATATAAAATTGGCCATGCTCAGTGGAAAGAGTGAAACCTACAGTTTTGGGGATGCTAATGATGTGGCAGCATGAAATTACTTTTCTGTTATTACGCAAAAATGGTAGTTGTCACTCAATTAAAACACGAATAAATGCATTAATTGCAAGATGTCCTGAACAAACTGAATGCTGAGTTGCTATTAACTACTAATTCTTATTTACAGTCCTACAGATTATATCTAATATTTCTACTTTGTGGGATCATTATATACTATTTTAGGTATTCAGCATAAGGCAAATATATATATTGAGCGAGGAGATAAGAAAATTAGTACATGAGCATACCAAATATATTTGATGATTTCTGTAATAATAAATAAACAAAGATAATTTTCAGTATTTTTACGTATGTACCAGAAGCTAATATGCGAGCTCCGACATTAAGCGCTTCAAGAACAGTATAAGGCGAATTATCATTTAAAGATGGCACAACCACTAATCTAGAACAATTCGACACGTAATCTAGAGCATCGTCCCTCCCTAGTGATATAATCTTCAAAGGTACACTGCTCCAACTGCCACTTTTGTGTGCATGGTCTAAAAAATATTTTATTTAAGCATTTCAATTTACCAAAATTTCAAAAAAAAGTTGAAGCTATAATGGAAAATACCTCCTCATAGCACTTATATCTCAAAACTGCATATAATTTGAAGTTAAAATAGATGGTGTTTATATTGTAAACTTCGGATGTAACGAATATGTCAGGATCACTGAATTTTTTAGCTACATCCAAAACTTTTCAGTTCAGAAATCTGAAGCTTAACAGTACAAAATGGCTTTTCCTTTATGCTATTAGTGAAAATTTGTTTCAAAAACTTTATTGCATCTGAAGTTTACTGTATTTAAGTCTGTATTTTTAAGTAGCTCTGGGTAAAGTTAGCAAAGTCCTGGATGAGGAAGAAAATTCAGAATAGAAACTTCAGTATAATATGGTAACATACGCTACGCTCTTGGACCCAAGTTACTGCCTTATTACAACCAATATTTTAGCATAATATAAAGCATATGTCATATAATCGAAATGTTGAGATAATGTACAGAATGCACAAGTATTCATGGCATGCACTACAGGTCCTATATAGCCCACAGCCTTGTACAGTTCACCGAACATTAACTGTCTTACACAGTTTACAGAGTATTTGGAAAACACTTTAAATATCACTAATAGAAAGAAACATGTACAAGTTTAGTAAAGTTTACAAATCACTGTGACAGCCCATATATCGAACTATTTTGTACGGTTCACATATCGAATTGTTTTGTAAATTCACAAATTATGAAACAGTTTTGTACAGTTTGTAGGTGCGTAACGGAAATGAATCACATGCAGATTTTTTAATTTTAGATTCTTTATCTAATATATATTTTTTTAGTAAAAGTACCAGGTGGAATTAGAAAAAAAATATTTCCCGAACTGGTTTTATATTTTCGAACAGCTGTTAAAAATCATATTGTGCATTTCAAGGAAAATTTTGTACAAGAAAATAAAGGTTAAAATAATTACTGCTTAAAAACCTAGTGAAAAAACAACTGAAATTTTTAAACAATTACCAAAAAAACTAGAATGTAAATACTAACATCTAGTTCAAATATCATTATAGAAACAAACCACTTACAGGTGAAGTACAGTTCACATTTCACTAGTAGCTATTATTGGAACGTACACTATATACTTCCTGTGAGTTACAAGATGTGATTCTCTACAAAATGAACTTAAATCATGAACTGTACCTGATTTATACATGAACCGTCAAGTGTTATTTCAAGATATATTCTATGTATATCAACCACACATTTCATTATTCTAGAAACTGATAACTCGCCTTAGATATGCCAATAGGAATTGCATGTTATTGAACAACCAGGTTTATTTTTCTGCTTATTTATCGATTAAATTACTTTCTTTCTCTCTTTGCTGTTGTTTCTTACCTATGCAATAGTTAATTCCTTTAGATTAGTGATAGTAAAATTGACTTTGAGTTTCCTCTAGGAATTCGATTCAGCTCATAAAATAGCTTAACATTCATATACAGATCACAATTCACAAATGGAGATAAATTACATACTGGCTCTCCACAGATCAATACCAACTAATAAATTTTTTTACTTCCATTAGAACTTGTACCCAATTTGTCTTATAAAACAGAACAGTTTCATCTTCTCAATTTATAGTGGCTGATGTCCTTTTGATACAATTAAAAAGTTACTATTTTGAGGGAGACATTTAAAACATATATATGCTAACCTATGACACTTTGACTTGATCGTCCACCAACTGAGGTCGCTTTACCCAAAAATGTCACGGCAACTCTTTCTAGTAGATATTTGTCCGTAAAGTTTTTTCCTAAGTTAGCACTCCTCAATTTTTGCTCAATTTGACCATTATACTGTACATTGACATCATCGTTTTCCTCCATATCTCCTACGTAAAAAAACAACAAACAACAATCATATCTGCAATTGGTGCTAAAAACTCTGATAGCCATACTGTTTTTTTGTCTCTAGACAACATACAGTATTATCAATACTAAACAAGAATAAGCACAAACTTACGGAAGCAAAATTTTTAATAGTAATAGTATTATAAGATATAGGAAAATTCTAGAAGGAAACAACTTTGTTGACATTAGTTTTAAATGCAATAATATTTCTCAGAAAAGGCTATGAATAATAGCATAAATCTACTTCAGTAACTCTAAAAATAACAGAACCTTAAGAATAAGAAGTAATAAAATTCAAACATTGTTTAATTGCTTTAAGATAATTTTAGTACCTGAACTGACGGTTATTTACTAAGTTTGCATAAGTATTTAAGTTACTAAATTATTTTTCAAAAAGAAAAAGGATAATTGAATTTGACCTTTTCCAGTTTTTTCAAGCCTAATTTAGCATTGAATTAAAATAAGGCATAAGTGCTTTATTATGTTGGAATAAAATTCACATAATTATCAAATCAATACGAGGTTAGCTTTTAAAATCAATACTACATGGTTTTTTTGTGTAACCGCACAAAATTTGTGATTTTTTTGTAAAATTCAAGTTGCACATGTTGAATTTAATACAAGATCTAATTGCCTCTCAACATATTAAAAAATAGTACCTTAAAATGGGTAAGTTCATATCTTAACATGCACGATGAGGAGAAAAAATTATGCATGTTGATTAAAAAATCTCCATTTCTGCCAGCAAAAAATGGTATATTAAAATACTGCATGTGCGCCATTCTATTCGAGTCATATATTTCAAGATAAAACTCATGTTTATGTGTTGGAAAAAAGTTGCCTATTTCAGTGGGAAAAAATGATGCATTGCAACACTACGTATATTGCAATATATTCGAGTTAAAAGATACCTTTTACTGTTAACTCAATCCATAAGTATTATCGGATAAAATTCAATTATATTCCAAGAAAAACACAGTTATAGAGGGAAAACAACAATTTATTCAAATACTACATGCACACTGCTTTCTATTCAAGTTAAAGTATGCACCTACCTTGTAGTACCAAGTCAATTGATAAAAATTATTAAATTATTAAATCAAATTCATTAAAAAATGAAATATTCAAATACTACACACATGGCGTTCTATTCGAGTTGCTATTTGCACTTACCATGCGCAATTAACTCCAGCGCTTCTAACATAACCAGCAAACCCTTCCTCGCTTCCAATCGTCCAAAAAATACAATTTCTAAAATTGGCAACGTTGTTGGGCAAGTTCTCATCCGAATAGGCCCTTCATCAAGTGAATTCAAGTGAGCTACAATACCCTTAGGGTTCACGGGGTTTAAAATCACTACAGGGGGGCTTAAAAATGATAATCCTCTTGAGCTCAAATACTGGACCATATATCTCGATGGAGAAACTACCTTTAAAAATATGTTGAAATTATTGGTTTTTCATAAAAATAGCATGAACAAAAAAAGTCTTATTTTAACCATAGCCATTAAAATAGACATCCACATTTAAAGCGGCGAATCATCGGATTCAAAAATTCAAATACAGTAAAGTTTGGATGCAACATTAAATTCAAAAAGTTCAAAAATACTAAACTCCAGTTATTACCAAATTCAAATCAATTAAACTTTTTACAATACTAAATTCAAATATTTTAACTTTGTATATAACAAAGTTAAAATAATCAAATACATTAAATTTTTTAATAACATTCACTTTGAACAAATTATCACTTATGAATAAATGAAAAAATCGTATTACGCCAAGTTTTGCTTCGGATTTTTGGATCAAACAAATTCCGGATATAACGTATTGATTTGGTCCTCCCCACTAATTCGTTATTTCTGAAGTTTACTGTCAATTATTACTTGTAGGATCAGAGTTCAAAACACAATTCCTCATTAACAACTCTATGTTCATGTATCAACAATTCATATATATAGGATATGTAGCAAATGTCCTACAAAAATCTTATTTTCTATTTTATCGTGAATTAAAAAAAATTCAAAATTACAAAATTATCATGATATTATACTTCCAACAGCTATACAAATTATATATGAAAATCGTCTGGAGCGCAGAAAAATCTCAAGCAACTATTCTAAGAACAATATTTTGTAAAATACGCATTTTGATTGGAAATCTTTCCTGTTCAACACAATTTCTGTTAGAACAGAGTAAAAATAGATTAACATGAGATCCAGATTCATTTTTAAAGGTTATTATTTATTATCCTTGCATCGTAGATTGCCAAAACCATCTTAGAGAAATCTTCATAAAAGGCAAACAAGTAGATTATAAATATTCTAGGAAAAATATTTTGAAATTTGATTGGAGAATCTCTCTTTATTAAATTCATACTCTTTCTAAAAATTTTATTGTCAAAATCAACCCAATGTATCAATCATGAAGTCTGGTTTAATAAATCTAATGTACGTCATCAATACTTGCATACTGCAAGTGAGATGCAGTAAAAAGCCATCATGTAAAATATCTTTACAAATAATTTCAAAGAGAAACTCAACATATAGCAGAAGTTACTTGCAATATAGTTCCTATATAGAAATATATATATTCAATTTGCTTCAATCAGGACATCAAATGATAAACAAAGAAAAACTTCATGCAAAATTGATATTCAATTCTAGTCATGTTGCACAGCGAATAAATGTCTAAACGATTAAAATCTACAGCATTAAATCTCTAGCTTCTTTACTAATTTAAACTTATTTAATGAAAAATACTTTCTAGGAAATATGATTTTTATAATTTATATGTATTTTTTTTGTTGCTAAAAAATTAAGATAACAATTTTCTTGCGTGATTTATGGTTTTTCGAAATATTGTTCAGAAATAGCTAGTTTGTTGAGAATTTATATTTTTGGCACTTTGGGTTAATTGTAAGATTTTTAAATTTTATGGGTGCACTGGCATGCCACCACAGTAACCTTAATCGATAATGAAGCTGTCAGGGCCACTAATATATAATTCCCTATATCCGAAATTTGTTGCACAAAATTCGTTGTATCCGAAATTCATTATATTCGAAAATCTGCAACTGAACTCGACACAATTTTTTCATTAATTAAAAATTCTTCAAAATTAATTTGTATATCCAATGCTTATATTTTCTGTATTCAAATTTTTTTGTCAACTCACTTGAGAAGCTGATGAAATCATAATTTCTTCCATTATATTAGTTTCTAAACCCATGATTTTATTGTTCCAAACGGAGGATAACAAATCGGCCCAGGAGGTACTGCCATGAAGAGTCACAACAACCTGATTGGCTCTTGGAATAAGTCCCATCTTATGTGCCTGTAAGTTTCAATCCATACATTTACAAAAACATACATTCTTGCAACGAAAAAAAATAAAACTGATCATATAAAAAGAAAAATATGAAAGGATACATTATTTAAGGAAATTTACCTCTGGACTCGTATTTTTTACATATTTTAGGTAGTTTTAAATTATTCTTCAGGCATAATTTAAACAAAACAGTAGTGAGTTCAATGAACATGACACATGATATCTTCTAAACTTTTTTTTCTCGACATCTTTTAAAAATAAAATGAGTACAGGCAGTTGAACTTGCCCCTATTCAAGACATCAATTTTACTATCTTTCCTTTATTACCAACATACAGTAAACATTGGATGCAACAAGTTCCTTTTTAACAAATTTTCACTTATAAAGAATGAACAAAAAGTCATATTTTGCCATATTCAGCTTTAGATTTTGGACGTAACTAATTCATTCGGTTGTTCTGACCGATTGGTTATATCTAAAGCTTAATGCATAAAAATATTGATATATGACTCAAAGTGTACTACAAACTAGGATGCTAAGTCTGACTTCCAGATTATTGAGTAAGATAAGTATTTGAGAAGCTCAGGACTGTATAGCTAAGAACCAAAGTAATCAGAGACAAAAATAGAAGAGAAAGAAAAAAGAGAGAATTTTATTGCAGCATATGCGAGATGAAAATATAAAATCTATAAAGGCAATTCATCAGTGTTTGGCGAGGCAAAAGTGTATTGTAAGTCATTATTTTATCTTAACGCAATACAGTTCTCATGCATATGAATAATTTTACAGTTCATAGGTCGAAGGTAGTGAACACTTCATTCCAACCAAAATATATGCAGGAATATATTTGCTGAGTTTTTTACCTGAACAGAAGCGAAACCAATCCCTTGGTTATCGGGAAAGTGTAGAATTTGGCATTTTTGTGGCTGCTTATATACCCATCTATAGATTGCATAACTGACTCCATGAAACCACGAAGGCTCTACATTTAATGGCCGAATATGTTCGATATATATATTCGTGCTTCGATGGTAATGATCACGAAAAGCCACAAATCTGTAAATGAAAATGAATGTAAGCAAGTTGCATGGATTCAAAAGTGTAGCTGCAGATTTGTATTTCAAATGGATTTATATATATATATATATATGTATATATGTAGGTGCAGGTGTGGGTGCATATGTAAAAGATAAGTATTTTTCATGAAAACTAAAATAAATTCCCATATATACAAAAGGCATCTTACCCATATTTTCACAAAAATATAGTAAATTAGTAAATATACATATATGTGGGTGCGTGCCTACAAACATATCTGATAGACAAAAGTAATCCGTATGTGTTAAAAAAATATGAGTATTTTCTACTTAACATATTATGAGAGGTATTCAAATAATATACTTGCGTACAATAGTACATTCAGAGAATAGTAATTGTAAACTAAGAAAATTGTTAAGTACAGAAACAAATTTATATATATATGCATCCAAGAACATGTAACGTTTTGTGGATTAGATAATTGGCCAAATGTAAGAGGGAAAAAAAAGATGTTTCATAAATTCAAAAAAACAGATTGTTTTCTATCTATCCACAGTTCAATATACAATATGGCTTTGATAGTTTAGAACTTCCTACATAACTAACCTATGCATAAAATTCATATGCATAGCAAAAGTCCAATATATTAACATAGTCTAGTTACAGGTATCTACCCTATCGTGTCGAATGCCATTTCGCCATAGTAAAGAACAGTAACGTTGAATCCTTGATCCGATAAAAGACGGGCAAGTTGAGTGTACATTGTTCCAATACCACCATTTTTTGTAAGGCCCTAAAAATATAATTCATAGACAGAATGCTCATGTGTAATGAAATATCAACGAATTTTTATTTATGTAGAAGTATATGATTAGCACCTATATATAAAACTGTTTGTCTATCGATACATATGAGTAGCATATTTGCGTAAGTATGTACTAGTATGCATGAATGTATGCATGCATCAGCATGTCTGCATCATTATATTGCGACGTATAGGTAACTATACATATATGCATTGAAAAACAGCAGCATTAACAATGAAAATTTATATGAACATATATATATATATTTACATAGCTACGAGTATGTAGAAGCCTATGAATTCGTTAATTATCATAGAGAATTTACATGTGAATGTGATGCATCTTTAAAAAACTCATTTCAAAAAAATTTCAAAAAAATATAGAAATCTTACTTCAAATTCGAAGGTGACCAAACAAACACTGCACTTTTTGTATGCAAACTTTTCATCGGTATATAGAATCAGATCTCTTGTATCATCCAAATGCACTGAAAAAAATGTATGTATGTATTTATATGTAAATAATTAATGAAAAAAAGTACTACTAAATTTTAAGGCCCGGGGCTACAAAATACCAACTTACCACTAGGCCATCTCTTGTGTTACTGAGTAAGCACACTTCGAATATAACGAATCTGTAAGACCACCAAATTAATTTGCTGCATCAAAATTTTGGTATTTCCAAAATCTGATTTTTTCATTTATTCGCTATAAGTGAAATTATGTCAAACAATTTTTTTATCCGAAGTTTACTGTATTACAATTTTTGCCATGTTTGTACAAATTTCATGCACTGATATTAATATATTTAACAGAAATGAAACAGTTTTCTAACAAAAAAAATATTTCACTTATCTCTATATTCGAGACATGCAAAATTTGTGTTTTATTTAAATTTTATGGATTCGTATTTCATATAAATGGGTCTTATAATTTGCAAAGAAATATTTATAAAATACAAATTAAGGTTATATTGTTCAAAAATTTAACAGATGTACAATATTGTTGCAAAAAAATTCATCACCTCAAAAAATAGTTAGTAGCAAATTTATCTGGAAGGCAAAATTTATTGCCTAAATTTTATTTTTAAAAGTCAAAATTATTACATAATTAAATTTAGTTACATAAATCATCAATCAGTCAATGATACTGCCTGACTTGCACAATGAAACAATCTTGCAATTTGCACTAGAAGTTCATCAATTAAGTAATAAAGTAGTATCGATTCATCTATTAGACCAAATTCCATATTAAGTTAATATTATTACGCATAAATATTTTTATAAAAATTTGCTTGCAAATAAATAACAAAATGCACCATCAAAAAAATATTCTAACATTTATCAATAAAATATATTTATATAACTTTCTGCAAAAATCAACTAAGGTAGTTAAAATAACCATAGCATATCAGAAAGGCTTTTCTACTGGGCATCTTTCAAAATCAAAATTATAAAAAATGTTTAATTTTTTAAATCTTATTGAATTTCATAATTCTCTTCATTTCTATACGAATAAATTTTCAAATTGCCGATAGTAGAATGATTATGGCAAAGAATATTGTCCAATGAGGGCTTAGTTCTAAATGTACCAGAAAACTTCTTTTTCGGGTAATATTTTCTGTTTTTTCTATAGATAAAGAAAAAAGTAAAGAACTATTATTTTCTAAAGATACAATACAACAATATTATATTTTTAATGGAGGCAAATTATTTCTCTTCATATTGCAATATATTTCAACGTAATTTAAAACATATATCTCTGAGCATGAACAAGGGTAAAAATTACAGCTCAACTCTACAAACAATATAGAAAACCTACCATCAATATTACCAACTCTGGGTCCAAGGTGCGAGTGCACAATGGATCCCCATCCAAAATCCAATTGGCTATTGCCATTGCTATAGATCACAGCACCTGGGAAAGAACCAGAAGTCCTGGATTCCAAATAAAAGAGAATTGCTAAATAATTGCTTATTAAACTTATAGCTGTGACCACAGCGAAAAGCCAATATTGCATATTATGCATCGCATTAAATAATAAATATTTTTCGTCTCATTTCACAAATTTGGCAATCGTGTCAAAACTAAATATTTCCTCGATTTTTTATGGAATCGGAGAAAAATTAAAACAGATTAACAACTTAGCCGAGCCGGCATTACCTTAGTGGTGTCAGCCGACCCAAGTTAAAAATGAATCGTATCTTGCTGCAAACTATTGGGTTATGAGTACACCTGCTTACGGTTCGGTTTTGGTTTAGGCAAGTTTAAAATTTTTTTAACTGAAACGGAACCAAACTGCCCATTGCAAAACCAAAATTAATACAAAGCCAAACCAACAGTACCAGTTTGAAACTGGTTTGGAAATGTAAAACACTATGTTTCCCTAGAATCTTGTTTTTAAGGTTAACAGTGATGACCATCGCCTTTTGATATTTCTCACCATCTTCTGTGAAAATTTTGTTACTAACATATATATATGTGTACATTAACAGAAAAAGGGATAATTTTGTGCTAAATTTTTTTCATTAACAGTGAAATCTATGTACCACTTAAACTCTTAATGAGAATTGTGAAATTTGAGATCAACACAATCATAAGCAGAAAAGTTTTGCTCATAACTAGCTGATGATAAGTTAGTAAACTTAACTTCAAACTCTGATATATAATTATTTACAAGATATAAACAATAAATAGTCACATACAATAACACAATCTAAAAATTTTCACAGACATTCAATGAAAATTTATGACATTGTTTATTTATGGTAGCTTATTGTTTCTGGTATATTTATAAAAACTTGCACCTTCACACTTTGTGACCTCATCCAATTCCAAAGCATTGATGCTTCAGTTTGTTTTGTCCTGTAATTGTTAAGATAAAGGAGAGACGGTATAGTGATATAATATATATACCTAAGAAGGGGGTAAGGACCAATGTCCGGCAGAGGGCAGACAGCAAATAAAAAGATTTATTAAAATATAAAAGTTTTGTCAAACTTGAGAAGAGTGAACATAAACATAAGACTGAACAAATAAACATGTCCCCGCTAGCTCTTGCGGTATACCCTCTTGAAGTGCCCTTGAAATTAGCTCTCCAGTGAATCTCACTGAATCTCGCTGTATCTTTTGCTCCATAAGTAAATGCTGCAATTTCCATTGTTAAGTTTGTGACAATTCTAGAATTATTTAGAGAATTATGAATTTGTCTTCAGCGGAAATAAAGCGGAGTAATCAACTGTAAGGCCGATTCAAGCAGAATTATACTATGATGACAGCTTCTGGGACAATATCCAGTCAGTTGAAGCAGAGTTTGAAGATGGTAAAGAAGAGTTTCCAGGGAACATGATGAAAAAAGAGTTATTCTTTTGTAGGTTGAACTGGTTGCAGAAAATAATCCAAGAAGTTTCCAAGTAACCATAAGAAAGATGACGGCAATTTGTGAAGTGCGTAAAGGATTCGATAAAGGATTATGGCAAAGGTGTAGACATAAAGGGTTTGGCATTAAGGCGCAATTAGGATGAAAGGCGTAAATAGGTAAAGAGGGCAAAAATTTTAGAAAAGGTGTGGGCGAAATATTGGCAAACATAGACGAACATTTACGAACATAGTCAAGCAGTTATGCTGTGACAATTCAAAGATATAGCAGGACCAGCAAATATTGTGACAGTAATGAAGTGCACCTTTGTGTGATTAATTTAGCACTCTTCAGAAATGGAATTTTCCAACTCTATGGATGTGGCATGTTGTTAGAAATCAACTCCCTTAGGCATTAATTCTATTTTTACAGCTACAGTCGGTTTTTATTTATGAGATTTCAAGTAAATTGGCTACAAAGATGCCAGTAGGGTTACATATTTTGTTGTATTGATAGAGTTAGCTCACTTCTATCAACACAATTAGTGCATGATAAATACACACATTTCTGTCACAGTTTCTTGTACTTAGTTGTATTACATGTTTCTAACACATTTAACCTCAAATAATTTGCTGCCATCTTTGCAATGGTTGGATAATTAGAGTGTGATTTTCTACCATTGTAGTGGATCAATGCAACAATCATGAATTGCAGTATACTTAAAGAAAGCACTAATTTGAACTTCATCAAAAGCTTCTTAACTCTCATCATTCTAAATAAACATATCATCAAATATGGTGATAGAGGATACAGCTAAATTAGAACTGTTGCAACCAGATTTGTATCAATAATCATGCTAAAGTATCTTTTTAGCGTAGGTTTCTTTTCAGGATTAGAATTATACCATAAATCAGGCTATTGCATCATTTAACAGTTAAAGACTATATCACTTGTTCATAACCATCAAATTTGAAAAACATTTTTCAGAAGCTTCCCAGTGTTTCAGTGAGATTCATTGTTCAAACTGATCTGATACTGTTTTTTCACAAAGTCTTCAAAGCAGCTGATACATGTCTGGTACTATAAATAACTTTACTAGCTGAGCTTTACAGCAGCTATTTTAGTAGCTTTCTCCAAATAAAGTAACAACAGATAAAATATTCATCCAGGAAAAGTTATCTAACAAATATTGGCCCATCTCCAGTTTGGTTCTGTTGCATATTGTCATAAATACTGTTATCAAATCATAGCACCAGATTGTAAGTTTATGCATCCTTTTCCCTTGATTTACAGCATCATAACTAGGTATTTGTTGGGTGAAAAAAATTACAAATGAATCTTTACCTAATTTAAGACTTGGCACTTTGGAGGCTGCAAACAACTCCAATTGATTGTATGGTTTTCAGTAAGACTTTAAAGCTTTTAGTACTTTTCACACCCAGTTAAACAATGTGACTTGAGTATCAGATGATCCAGCCAAGTGATGTACTTGCAGTTTTCTCATGTTTTGATCTTACTATATCTAAAGCTTGCTTAATACTGAAATAAAGCTAAAATCATTGCCAAATATAATGATCACCATTTTCCTGTTCAATCCCCACTTTTATGCTCAGTTCCCACTTTGATGCTCAGTCACCACTTTTCTGCTTAGTCCCTGCTTTTCTGCTCAATCTCCACTTTTTTAACATTTCATATGTTACATTATATGTGGCTTGACCTCTTTGAGGTGCTCAGTTGTAACAGACGCTGAACTTGATAGTTTAGACATTAATCTAAACATTACAGAAAACTAAATGCCATGTTGCTCCAACATTTAGCATTGTATTTTTGCTTGTTTGGATAAGCAATATCTTGGTTTCCATGATTAGATCTTATCCACACATATTTTTTTTATCCCTGCAAATAGTTACAGGTTGTCAATAACCCATATACTCACAGTATTGGTAATAGATTTAGTTTTTTTTAATAAAGATTTTCCAGCTATGTGTCTTTCAGTTACTATATTGATGGCAATTTGTGACAATTTATCATTGTATAGACCATGAACTTTCAAGTGCACACTTAAGGTACTAATGCCATTTGAGTTTTTACAATTTGCACCACACTTTATGTATTTAACCAAAGTTTTCCTGTCAAATTTTGGTTTCATGGTACATCCAAACATTACTTTTTTTCTGCCTAGTAAATAATGATGATACTGTATCAACTGCCCATTCTATTTCAAAATATTTGGAGCACTAGTAGCAATATCTTTCTTATTGCTTTTTTCAGTACTTTTTGAACTAGATATTTCACTAATCTACAATGTGAAAAAAAACAAACTTAGGTTCTGCCTGGAAAGTCTGAAATGGACTTCAGAAATAATTGACCTGAATTAAATTTTGGCCAATATAGAAATAGCCAGTTTTAAGTTGGCTTGAAACTGACTATAAATCTGAAGCCAAAACCAAGCATCACCAAACTAAATGCACATAATAATTTGATTAAGGTTTAACCAGTTTTGAAACAAATCATAAACAATAGTAGTTATGGGTCTCAAATACTTGGGAGAGAATCACTAAAGTATTTAAAATCTGCATGATATAGATAGTATAGCTGATCAGTTTTTTTTTAAGTATTGTTATGACTTGCAAAAAAAAGGAAGAAGTTAGAGGAGCAAAAAAGGATAGATAAAAGATAGCTGATAAAACAGCAAAGGTGGACCAACAGCAATTGTAAAAAGGTACAAGAAAAATAGCATATCAAGTGTATATTAACTTGTGTATTTTTGCTGATAAATGAAAACATAAATATGAAACATTAAA
This sequence comes from Vaucheria bursata, assembly GCA_032358265.1. Taxonomy (NCBI): domain Eukaryota; class Xanthophyceae; order Vaucheriales; family Vaucheriaceae; genus Vaucheria; species Vaucheria bursata. The sequence goes on along the minus strand of JAULBW010040462.1, from coordinate 23,055 downwards.
GAACTACATATGATTAGCTTGGGCTTTATGACTAGATGCATTCTCATTAGTTAGTTTGTGGAACACCTTATTTAGAAATAGAATGCAAACTTGCATTGGTTAATTTGTAAAGCATGATAGAACAATATGAAACAAAGAATATATAAGGTAGAACAATGTAGAATGTGTGGATCTAAAGAACAACTGCAGCTCTAAAAATTACTTAATAGCTATAATTAAAAACTGGCTCACTGGATTATTTCTGTTTATTGATGTAAACAACATTATATAAAGACTAAAAGCTGTTTTGTTTTGGACATATTGCTTTGTTTTCAACAACTCTTTCTAAACCTTCGAGACTTATACTTTTTACCTCATAAAAATTTAGTTTATGTAGCATCAACATGGTCATTACTGCAAATAAAGTGTCTTTGAAAGCAATTATGTGCTTTGTAGTAAAATTACTGTCATGAAAAATAATTTAAATATTTGTTTGGCAGAACCATTCAATGCATTGTTTGGACTACAATTGTTCTTTAGATCTGCATATTTTAGAATGTTCCATACTATATGTTATGTTCCATATTTTTCTATGACTCCAAAAATCAACCAATGGAAAGTTCCTACTTTTATTTTGATGATATTCTATAAATAAACCAATGGGAATTTATGCTTTACTCTTACTTGATGATGCTCCACAAATCAACTGATGAGAATAAATCTAGTCATCAAGTTCAAGCTAGTCATAAATTACTTTTTTACTTATTTTCTGTTTAAGTTTTCATTTATTAGTGAAGACATACAAACACATAATGCGCATACAAAAGTTAATGCATGTGCTTTCCTTCCTTTCTCTTACTTCTTTAACCTTTTTCTATTACAAGACTTCACATGCATCATCAGTAACTCATTACAAGTAAATACAATAAGCATGACTGGTAAATCTATTGCACTTGCATTTGGCTCGACTTGACTGAAACTAATCTTTGGCTATCATCTCATTTGCTTTGGCTGACACTTTTCCTACAATTCCTTTATATTTGCAGTATTTAGAAAAATTAAAAACAAATTGAGCTCCAGTTTTTCTACTTTCCAAAAAGATGTCATCTATTGGTTCTGTATTGATTTCAGTGTAATGTGCTCAAACTAAATATATATTTTCTAATGCAGCACTTATACTAGCCCTTAATACTTTTTTTTCAAAAAGTAAATGATAGTATTTGTATTCTTTAGTAGTCTTGATGGTTCCTGGCAAATTTCAGCTACTATGAAGACATCAAGATCAGTCCTGTTCTAGTTCTGTCTACTAAATAGTTGATGTTATTTTAGCTGTTATATACACTTTTTGTTTTTCTCTTCAGTATTTCTTATTGACCTAACTTGAAACTTGACCTATACTCACTTTTCATTGACCTAATCTCAAAGTTACATCTTGAAGAAATATTTATTAGCTAAACAATGTTTATCTCTAAACAGAGATAGATCTACAATAATCTTGACCAATAACTTTGTTGATTGATATCTGTCAGGATACTTGCTGGTCCTGTTATATCTTTAACTTGTTACAGCATAACTGCTTGACTATGTTCATCAATGTTTGTCCATATCTACTTACATTTTGCCTTTACCTTTTCTTGCCTTTTTGCCTCTTTTACCTCATTGCACCTTTTATACCAATTGCACCTTAAATACCAAACCCTTTATGTCAACACCTTTATCATGATCCTTTACAGATTCCTTTGTTCTACACCATAATTTGCTCTGTCATCATTGTTATGGTTAATTGGAAATCTCTTTGATCATTTTTCACAGAGTCATACAACCAGCTTAACCAAAAAAAGATTAAACTTGTTTTCATCATGTTCCCTTCAAGCTCTTTTTTTTCTTGTACTGTTCTACTTCAAACTCACTTTCAACTGGTTGGATATTATTTGAGAAATATCACCAAGATCAAGTTTCTGCTCAATTCAGCTTTGTTACAAATTACTCTGCTTTACTTCTGCCAAAGGTAATTTCCAAGGATTACTAGTATAGTCACAAGCCTTTCAATGGAAATTATTGCATTTACTTGTGAAATAAAAAGATTCAGCAAGATGCAGCAAAATGGAGCAAGATTTACCGGAGAACCAGTATTAAGGGCACATCAAGAGAATGTACTGCATGAGCTAGCAAGGACACATTTATTTGTTCAGTCTTGTGCTTTTGTTCATTCTTCAAAGTTTAACAAAACCTCTATATTTTATTAAATTTAATTTTGCTTTGCTATATGCCTCCCCTTTGCTGTACATTTGACATTACCCCCTCAACTAAGTTACATTATTTAACATAGGTACAAGTACTATATCATATTGTTATACCTTTTCATTTTCATCCCAACAATATCTGGTTATGGCCTTGTATCACTATATTTTTCCAATCATGTACATATTGTAATGGCCTCTAATTTTTTGCATTGTTCTTTTAGAAAATTTATCAACTGCTGACTTTTTCAAACTGCTAAAATTTTACTACAATTCAGATCTTGCACTTTAGAATTTAGAATACTATTAATAGCCACTTATTAAAATAGTACACTTGCATACTGCTATCTCTGATCCTTATACTTGCACCTAAGCATGATCCAAACTACTGCATCATATCAGTATTCAGTGCTATTTATTTACACCATGTTTTTACTTTGATGGTTTATCATAGGGCCTGCTGTTTTTCTTGACCTTTTCCAAAATTGTTTTTAGAATAAACTCTGTGCAAGTTCAGTTTAAAAACAGTAGAGCAAAATTTGTGCTGACTTACATCTTCTTGCATTTTCTGGGGCTTAGCATTGACCAATGTATGGCTTGAAACATAATTACTCTACTTCTTTCAAAGTTTCTACAGTTACTGCAACTTTTCTTGTTCAAGACTATTATCTGTTATCTGCTACGCATTACTAGTTTATACTACAATTCACATTTTCATAGACAGTTCCAAGTCTACAGTCTATCACTGATATTTTTATGCTTGTATACAATTAATAAATTATGGAATGTCATTTGTCCCACAGAGAACTATACACGTTCTTAGAAATAGAGTTTGACAAATGACTCTACTTAAAGAGATCATTGCACTGCAATTGCATAAATGCAACTGCAGTTCTTTGACTGTGTATGCATTTTTTCTTTTCATTACTCATTGTAACCTAACTCTGTGGATATGTTGTATTGAAGGTGACGTGCTATAGCATGTTTGTGTAGTTGTTAAGAAAAGAGGAAAAGTGAAGGTAAAAGATGTACAACACGCTGTGATTATAATCACAGCACAAGGCAGCATAAAAGAAAAGATGAGATAGAAAAGCAATGGTATATTAATGACTGCAGACACTTATTTAACACATGCTATGGGAGCGTGCCGCTTAGAGAGGTGTACTTCTTCTGGGAGAATATTAGGAACGCCGTAGTTAAACCACAAAAAGTAACGGACAATAATTGGTATATATATGTCGCATTCAAACATTTGTGTTGATAGAAGTGAGAACATTCTATCAACACAACAAAATATATGTAAGCTGATGTATGACTCTCCTCAAACTTCTACTTATGACTCTCCTTGAACTTCTACCAAAGTGACTCTCCTCAAATCAGAATTGTACAAATCCTTTTGAATCATATAATTACACAAATCTCTCTGAATCGTACCGCAGCTACAAACAGAAATAGTACTTTAGGAAGTTAATTCCTAACAGAGAAGTAGAGAAAAAGTGTAGTGTGAATTAGAAATCATCAGAACAGAGTTTGGGAATATGCAATTACAAAATTGCAATTGCACAACCTCATGAAATTATTTGTAAGGACCAGAAGAATCACAAAGATGAACTGTTAAGTTGGAACCGAAGAGTTGTAGATAAAAAATACAGATGAATATGGATCACAGGAATGGGTTGCGGGTCACGGGTTGCGGGTCACATCTGGAATAGGAATTGGAGCAGTAACAAAGAGAAATCTTGACAGCAGTGTTATTTCATGTTATTCTTATCTTAGTACTATACTTGTTTTTTATCATCTTTCTTTGCATTGTTTTATATTCCTTATCTTTGCCTTTCATTTGCTTGTTTTTAGGAGTTGATAATTTAGAGTTGCACTTTCCGATTGAACTTGCACACGTATCATCAATTGTAATTTGTATTGTATTCAAAGTTTATATTGATATTTGTAGTTGCATTAGTTGGTACCTAGATATAAGTAATTTTCGGTTAAATAACTGAGTTAGTTTGTAGACTCTTATAGTAAATAGTTTTTCTGCTCCTCTGCAGAAACACCAACAATATAAGAGTACTTTCATTCAATTCTCGTTGCTTCCTGATTCTATTGTTCTTGCTTCTCCATGTAGTTGTTATTTTCCACTTCTTGCCGTGTTCAATTGGTATTTCGCTGTATAGTTATTCTTAATTGACATATACATTACAATTTTCTCACTATGATATTAGTATTGCAGCACAATTTTTTTCCCTTTCCTTGGCATTTCCTAACCTAAATAATTTCCCTCTAGTATACTAAAATTCGGTTCACACCGACATTCTGCCACATTTACCTCTACCACATTATCTCACTTAGTAGATTTGTCGGATTTTTCCCTTTTTTCTTCACCTTTACTTTTCCTAGTATACTATTCCAATTAATACTAGTACGGGTTTACAATAGCCTGACAAAATAATTTTTATTTGTCGCCATGTTTATCGCTAATTACATTCTCTCAATGCAAATATTTAATGCAAATATTTTGCTTATTGGGAATTTTGATGCATAGTTAAATATAGTTCTCATTACGAACAAAGGAGAGTGAACTAGGTGCTATAATTTTTCCGTTTAGATTGCAACATTACAAGCAAATTTTAAACAGGCGGACTACTTTTGCATTTTTTTCAAGGCATAACATATCAATGCTTCTCTTTATCGCTGCATTTTTTCAAATAGAGGGAATAGGTTTCATTGCATGTGAATAACTTATAGTGGATGCTGTTTCCATCAGCATATCCAATTCTTCTTCGTTGACGTTCGAAATAGTATTAACTTCACGTTTGCTTGATGACAATGAGATTTACTTGACACCAGAAAAATTAAATTGATGCCACTAGCATGTCTTCTACCTAGAAACGTGTGATTCCATGGTAACAATATTCTTGATCGACAAACACATGCACAGTGTGTACACTTCTTATAAATATATTATCGATGTTGGGGGTTACAACTTAAACTCTAGAATAAATGACACAGGTTCGCTGGAGTACTACAATACTATTGGAATGAGTTGATATTCTCTACTCAGTCGATAATGCCGCCGAATGCATCAAAAATATCAGTCGATCGAATATTTCGAGTCAGATTTATCAATATATACCAGTATGGGAAGGTCGGTTGTGCGGCAGTTGAATAATAGAGTATATTGTTATTTAGTCATCTATCGATCCATGTAATAGTAGCTGCATAAATTATATGAAGTAATTTGGCATAATTAACTTCTAGCGCGGTGGTAATTACTGTATTCTGGACGTTATGAATATTAATGATTGATAGAAATTCTACCGAAAAATTTAGCCCATGAAAAATAAAAATAAATCTGGTGGATAACGTAGAATTTCCAACAATTTTCAGTAGTAAAAAAATTTTAATTGGATACTGTCCATGAGAGCTATTAACAAACTGATGTATTATATTAAAGATATATATTCCGGCTTTTCAACCTACATCCAAAAAGCCCAAAAGATGAAACGATTTGCTCGGATGAATCTATAAAAAAGTATATTAGTTCCAGTTCCGACAAATCTCTGACAGTATCGATCAAATATGCAGTATTTGACCAACCTGTAATTGGCTAAAACTGCACACTAAACTTCAGATTACACTAAAAATCCTTCACCTTGTTCTATCTAAACGTAATAGTGTTAAGTTGTAACTCAAGTCGGAACTACGTAATCATTGAGCAGTCATGAATCGATATGAACTACGATTACAGTTGCATCGTCCATTGTACCATGGCGCAGAGCCGTACGAACGAGGTGTCTTGCTGTGTTGACTTTTTTAGGATTTTTTCGCCATTTTCGGAGAGATTTTCTTGAATTTGATATCACCTTAAAAATAAGCAAACACTGATATAATACTAGTATGTTGCTAAAAAATTCAAGACGAGAATAATTTCTGAAATTTACAGTAAATAGCTCTTAAATTCGAAGAATATATTTTTAATTTCAATTTTTAAAACGTATTCGAAAGGTTGATATATAGACGAATAGAATTGGAAAATATGAGTTTTATCTTCTACAAATTCGTCAAAGTCGTATGATAGGCACATGTATCAATCCATTTCATTCGAAACTATTTATACAAGCTTATATTTCTAAAGTATCTACACGTATAAAATAATATTTTTCTAAATTACATTGTGAATGGCCATTTAAAAAGTACAATTACACCTTCAGAACGACTAATCTAGAATATCCAACAAATATGCAATTACAGCCTTCAGTAATTTGAAATAAAATGAAATTACAAAGTAGAAATTACAACTACGCATTTGCTCAAGTAAACAATTTACCTTCGCAGAGTCCACAACATCCCATAATCCATCGCTCGCGAAAACAATAAAAGGCCGATCCGACACCTTATTTTTAGGTAGTAACGGAGGAAGCGGTAAAGGCAAAACAACGTGTTTAATATGAGGTTCCGTTGTAACTGCACCTATCCTATATTCTTTAATATCCACATCGCCAATTGTTCTAGAGGGCTCGAGTACGCCAAACGCTCGATGGTTTTCAATGTGTCCATTTGCTTTCTCAATACGACATCTTTCAGATGGATTTCTGCTTCGATGAGCGACAGAGAGCTCAATTATTTTCTCAGGATTACCATCTAGTGGTGGAAGATAGAGGACAGCCATGCAGTCGCCGACGTTGGCGACACAAATATTTCCCTCACAGCACAAGCCAATTACTACGCAGGCACCGCTAGTATCTTTTACAGCTTTGGATACAGGTGTGAACTTATTTTCGCACTCATTTATTATGTGTGCAATAGTTTGACACATGCATTCTTCAAGAGATAGGTTCTCTTGTGACCATGTGGATGCCGTCCTTAAATATTCTTCAATGTTATCAGCGCAAAACTGGGCACATCGTTCTCCGCCGTGCCCGTCAAAGATAGCAAAGCAGCTCACCTCGCGCTCAATCAACTGGGTACCGACAGCAATGGATGATTTCATGAAATACCGATCTTCATTTTTGTGCCGAACCCCTTCGGACGAGTACACCATTGGTGATAGTAACCATCTACGGCTACACGCATTATCAGGAAAAAAATCAACAATATCATCGGATAAAATTGAAACAGTTTTGTGCGTTTCCCTAGTATCGGAAATCCGCTTCTCCTTCAACTGTTTATCTCCCTTTCCGTCCTGTTTCGACCTATCTTTAAAGGCATTTATCAAACTCCGTCGTCGATCCGTCATCTTATCACTGCTCTGTATCGATACGTTGAATGCAATTACACAAGAGCATAAGTTCAACGATGATCCTTAGTTACCAATGCGATTAGTTAATACTATCTTAAAGTCTTTGAGTTGATTTACACAAAAAAAAATAATTACCCTCGTCACATAACTGGTAAAAGCTGGGAGCATATGTACTCCATGGTGTTTGGACCACCTGATATGATTGATTTAGTTTATACTTCAAACATGCAAAATTTATAAGAAAACCATCGATTTGAAAATTGGGACATATAAAAACCTGGTAGCTATGCCACTTGTAAATGAAACTGCAACCGCTCAATACTATGACTCCTCAAATTTTAAAGAATTTATTTAATTTGGAGATCTGACTCGCGCTTACTCGTGCTAAGTTTCTCGGCATATATATCATCATTTCCGCCGAACAACAATCAATATCCTTTATAAGATTCGTAGTTCGTATCATTTTCAGTTGAACTTGCTGAATGCAATTGTGCCATGTGGAACTGCAAAATATAGTCTATCCACATTTTTTCTATTTCACTCGAAATGATGGCCACGCAAGTTTCGATTAATTTTTCGCGAACTCTAATTTTAAATGGCAAAAAATTGTTCGTTGAAAATAATATCCAGAACTGCTCCGTTAAAGTAGATATAAATTCGTCAGGAGCTGGTTAAAAATATCCTCACATTTCCCACGTGTTAAACTCCTGCTTCCTGTAACATTTCAATCAAAATGTAAAATCCACGCATGTATTACAAAATTGAAAGACTAAAGTTTCTGCAAGATATCTGTGCAGTGTTCTTGGCAATTCGCATGGAACGAAAGGTCAGCGCTGAGGAAAAGAATGTCGAATACTATTCTTTTCCTATAAATATACACAACTTTAGTATTACCCAGGAACAATTGCAATGATTTTACACTTGATAGATTAGGTTACATTTCAATAGTCTTTAGCCGATGTGGATTTACACCAATACCAAAGTGGGGAATAATGTATCCCAGAAATCAAATTGAGGTTATTGAAAAGACATGTTATCATAATTTGATATGTAGAAAGTTTCTCAATAGACATTTGAGGACTTCGGTTAAGTACTAGATATGTTGTTTAACATGTCTGGAATGTAACAGAATATCATCCAAATAAACAATACAAAACTCATCAAAACAGTTGTGTAAAATGTCATTCATCAAATTCTGGAGAATGGAAGACTCATTTGTTAAACCAAAAGACATCTCTCAATTCTCAAAACATCGAAATATGCAGCAGAAAACAGTCATTTGTTCATCATCTTCAGATATGCATACTAAAATTATATGTTCCTTAGAGATTGATCTTTAAAAAATCTGGGCCTTCGAAAATCAATAAAATATTTCATGGATAAGCATAGAAAATATCGATGTTTAGCAATTATTGTATGTAGACCGTAATTATCAACTAATGGTCTAAGATCACCATTTTTCTCTCAATAAAAGTATTGGTATATCCACAGATAAAGGTTGAATAAAACCCTTTTCCAACTGTTCATCCAAAAACTTGTAGTGACATTGATTCAGGCTCAAATAACTGGAGTATTTATCCTCAAGATATCATTTTGTCAAGATGCAGAGGCTAGAGATGAGGACACAAGAGAACAACACAAAAGAGTAACAGCCTGGAACAGGTATATTATTCTTAACCTGTGCTGCAAGAAGTGATATCACTTCTTAAATGCAACACTGAACTAGAAACTTAAGCATCATGTTCTCAAAAAGAGAACTTTTTGAGAACATATTTCAAGTTGTCAGAATATCCGCAACTACAAAGATAAGGGATTAACCGTATTATGGGTTAATTCCTGACACATTTCTCCTAATTCAATGTCAATATTAATGTCCAACTTGTGGCATTCAGGCAGATGATCTGCTTTTGCTTTGAAAATATAGAATCAAAATTGTGATGTTTGAAAGGTAAAATTTTAAAAACTTCTTTTACATCATCCAAACATGATTGGGTATCATCTAAAAACCATTCAGCATAATTCTTCCAGTTTTTTAGAGAAAGATGTAAAGAAAGCTAAAATTGCAATGACTGTAACAGAAATGCACCTTGATACCATCCTCATTAACTGACCATCAGTACTAGACACACAGGCACTTAGACTTGGGCATTCTAAGAATTGAAAGTCTATGAAAGAAAAAATGACAGTATGTAACACACTGTAATTTCAATCACACTTTGAGGTAACACAAACAACAGAAAAGAGAAATACAAAAACAAAAATGTATTTAAAAACAAGGACCACTACTTCTCACAAGCTACAAGAGTGTACTTCTATGGGAGAAGTAGAAATGTTGAATAATGATAAAGTAAAACACACAAAAGCTTGTAGAAGTCCAGAAAGTATTTTTGAAATTGAAAAGAAGTTTACTGGAAAATCTAAGAAAATTCTAATCTTGACTGGTGATGAAATAAATACTGTAACTGTAAATAAATTGGAAATATTGATAAAGAGATTTCATGGAATAGTGTTGAGTTGTAGAATAAATTCTGGAGTAATCATGGGTAGACAGATAAGATAAGTATGAAGTAAGACATGAGTTAAGATGGATAAAGATGTCAGGATTTTCATATATTACTGCTCTTATTCTTCATTCTAGATCATGGCATGTGACCTATTGTATCCACCAATATCTTTTGTGAATTATTTCAAAGTTCATTTTTATTTTATCTGTCTATCCATGATTCTCTAAGAATCTGTTCTACAAACCCAACAGTTTATTTCATAAAGTTTCTTTGCTGATATTTCTGATCTACTTGCAGTTACAGCATTTCTTACATCATTGACTGAAATTGGAATTTCTTTTAGTTTCCTGTAAACTTCTTTACAATTTTGAAGAGCATCTTTTGAGTTCTACAAATTCTTGTATGTTTTGCTTTTCTCAAGATACTTCTTAACTTTTCCACTTCTTTCAGCAAAAGTATGCTTATTCTAACAGCACACTCCCATAGCATGTAACAAGTAGCAGTCCATAATAATATATACTTTTATTTTACCCTTCTTTTTCTTGTTTGTTTTCCTTGCACTGTGAGTATATGTTAGGAATCAATATATTAAAGACTATGCATGTAACCAATAATAAACATCACCAGAAACCCAAAGAAGACACACAGCCAATAATGTATTAATCCCTATTCATGTGTTGCCAAGAATGAATCTTGTCAGCACAATACTACTTAAGAGTACACGCATATGAGAACACACTTATGAGAACATACTAATGAACACACTAGTAAGAACACTTTTTAAGAGAACGTACTTTACAAGAGTGCACATATAAGACGAACTAAGTCCATAGAGTCACAGTTCAATAACAGATCATGGCAAAACAGATCAGATCCTGACAGTATAATCATAGCGCATTGTATACTTTGATCTTTTCTCCCTTTCTTTTTCTAACAATAGATAGGTATAGCAGGTCATGGGTTACAATCTGGAATAGAAATAGAGGCAGTAACATGAAGAAATCCTAACATTCTATGTGTAAATTTTTTCAATTGATATAAGGATTTAATATCTGGAGCCAATCTAAACTCTAAAACAATTAGGGCCACAAAGTAGTGGAGATTACATAACTTATGTGTGAACTCAACACCTTTTTTGCTTAGTTTGATAATCGCATGAAATAAAAATTTCCCAGATACTACTGGGCTTTTATCAGTTGCCTCAATGGTTGTAAGACTTTCTAATACCTGATTTTGTGTGGTTAACAATCTGGTTAGTTTTTCTTCAATTTGTGACTTTTGCATATCCAAATCAACTATAACTTTAATCAATTCTATTATTTAATCCACAACAATTTATCAAACCTGTAAATTAGGTAGTTGCTTACCAGATTCTGGCTTTGTTCTCACCAGCTCATTGTTGAAGTTAGGCAAAACCAAAACCATGTTGGCATTGGTTACTGTCAGGAACGAGTTGTTAAACGGATGAATAAGAAAAGGGTTAAATGAACAAGACAAGATTATTGCCCAAACAAGGACAAAATTCTGAGTTACCAGGATAAGCTACAGCAGGAAACAAAAAGAAATCAACAGGAAACACGTATTATTATGTTGTTGTTTCCGCCACTGAAGCGGAAACAACATAATGCAAATAAACTACATGAATTAAGTCGAATTATACATGGCACCGGACTACTACTATTACTACTCTCAATGTAGTACTTATTATGAATATTACTACAAAATATACAACAATGCACTTATCCTAGTATTAGAGCATCTTGAACCATTGCTTGATTCAAACCCGTGCGACTATAACCGCTTAAGTCCCAACACAAAGCCACAAACAAACTCTGCCATGAGAGTATGAGCACTACTGCTAAACTGGTAGAGGAATGGAAAATCATCCTGAACTATCTGCCCTGTATATACCAGTTCTCAATCCAGTTTAGTGCTGCTGCAATACAATGAGGTAGTGCTGAGACACAGAAGCTGAGAGATAAAGAGAAACTGCATGTAGTAATAATGATAAGTATTTAAAAGCTGGTACATATGGGAATAATGTTTATGTAAGCATTTGTAGAGATGTAGAACTCCCCTTTGAGCTGGTAATAACTGGTCACAGTCAGTTGTGGCTAACAGTCTCCAATTTTGTATCTGTTTTTAGGATCAGTGATCTCATGTTAAGAATTAACTCTCTCAAGGGTAAATTCTACTTTTGTAGCTGCAATGAGTTTTCATCAAAGTACTTGTGATGTTCCAAGAAAATTGGCTGCACAGATGCCAGTAGGATTATGTATTTTGTTGTGTTGATAAATTTAGCTTACTTTTATCAACACAATTAGTACATGGTAAATATACACATTTCTATTACAGTTTCTTGTGTCTCTGTTGCATTTTATTCTTAAGAGATTGGTAAAAATGTATGGCCAACCCTGCACTTGGAGATTGAAAGAAGCAGAAAAAGGAGTGCATATTTACTGCCATCAAGACAGGGGTGACCAAGCTCTGCAAGGATGTTGTAATGTATGAGCCACTCCCACAATGTATCTTCAAGTGCAGCCTCATTACATGCAAGGCATCATTCCTGGTCTTACTCCATGCAACCCGTCTCCTTGAATGAGGCAAGCAGCTGCCAAACATAGAGTACACATTCTTCAACTGGCGCATCTTATCCATCACCAATCTCAGCAGTTGCAGGACGTGTGAGCACCATAACTCTGCTCTTCTGGAGACTCTTAGGTAGCACTAGATGCTGTACCCAGAAAATTATGAAGATCTAGGAAGGCTCTTGTGTAAGATACAGATACTTGTAATGGTCAGCCAGTAGTTACAGGAAAACTTTGCAATCAGCACATGACTCACTTTGACCAGTAGGATATGCTGCTAGTTCTGCCTAAAGATTAATCAGCACTCAGAGGCCACAAGTACAGCATACTTTGTAGATAACAAGCCACATAACATCAAAAGCATGGACTCATAGCATACACAGGCAGCACAGAAGAGCTTTTTTTGTGGTAGGACTCATCATGAGGTACAATTGCTTTCAGCAGAGACAGTACACTTTCCTCCCCAGCTGAGTTGGTCTGGATGCAGTTCCTGTGCAATGAGGTGCAAGCTTGTATTGACCCTCTTCTGCTCCAAGTAAAGAAGCAGCCTCAAGCTTACCTGCCCTTCCTTCATGCCATGCTGCAAGACCTTGAGACCTACAATCAGAAGTAGATCTTGGACAAGATAAAAGAGTGTTGAAGCAATTCACTCTCTTCTTGAAGAAGAAGCTGAGACCCATCAACATTGAAGTCAACAACATTGTACTAGCAGACCTGCATAAGTACCTGAAGATGGTTATGCAGTTTGAAGAGCATGATCTGTGGAACTGCAACTTCAATACAAGGTGAGTAAAGTGCTCCAAACACAAGTACTTTGAAGATTTCATGGTCATGGATGAATTGAGCACTATTCTCATCATACCTAGACTCAAGTACATTGCTGAAGAGATGATAGAGAAGAAGGAGAACAAAAACATGCGCAAACTGTTTGAGTTGGCTAATCGTATGGTGGTGGCTGATCCTGGACAAAACCCCATCTTCACAGCAGTCATGTACAATCAAACTTCTATGGAGTTGGTACAATTGCATGCTTCTGTTAGGAATTAACTCCCTTAGGGATTAACTACTTTTAAGGCTGCAGTTAGTTTTCATTTATGACATTTCAAGTAAATTGGCTGCACAGATGCCAGTAAGGTTACATATTTTGTTGTGTGGATAAAGTTAGTTCACTTCTACCAACACAATTATTACATGATAAATATGCACACTTCTGTCACACTTTCCTGTATTCTATTGCATTTCACATTTCTAACAGCTTCTAGCAATGTCAAGCATGAAGTCCATCAATGGAGAAACAGGAGCTCTACCAAGAAGCAGAGGACATGCAACAGAGCAAGGTCACCAAGCTGTGAACTGACAAAGCTCTATTGATAGCGGTGCTCAGTAACCAGGTGCAAACTGCCAAAACAAGTCACCTGGAGTCTTTTGAATTGCACACTTGCCACATATTGTAATACAAACAGACATTTAAACACAAATCATACAGTATATATTACTGTATTGCTAGAAGTGAACTCTAGTAACGCAAGACAGACAATTATTCAATCATATGATGGACCAGTAGTTATAGCGCTGTAGCGCTATTCCATTGGCTAAAGTGAGAACATGATGTCAGCAGTCAGAATTCTTAAACTGAGAACAGAAACAATGATGCAGCTAACATAGTTATAGGATTAACCGTTAACCGGTTAATTCCTAACACATATTTACCAACCTCACAATATTTATAGCCTTCTACAGCACTTAGTGCTTCAGGCGTTTGAGGTTGAAGACTCACATCAGCTGCTAAAAAAGTCTGCAAGAAACTGGTAGCTGACCTCAAAGGGGGAATGCAAGAACAAGCTCATTGTATAGAGAGCGAGTTTGTCAAAACAACTCATGTTTGCACAGTGTCTGGAACCGCAATATGTCAGCAGCCACCAACATCCTATATCTATTCCTCTGCCATGCCAGGGGACAGCAGAAACCTCAAGTGTTCAGAAGAGGAAACGCAATTGATGTAGTCAATGTGGCTGAAGCAGAAGTAGCAGAAGTTTCTTAAGATTACACTTGCTGTTTGCAGCCGACAGCAAAGCAGGCAAAGTTGCTATTAGCAGCTGAAGAACTGTTTATTATTCATTTCAAGATCTTAGAATTTCCACTAGTTATTCTGCAGCATTTATGTAAAAGGTGACAAGATTTTGATACAGGTAATAAATCATTATTCGTGTGGTGTGGGATCAAGTTGGTAGACTGGAGAGAGAATGGCTAATGCGCTTTTGCTAACTCAAGAGAGAATAGGCTGACTAATGTGTACTGCTAAAAAGTGAGTCAATTATGTAGTGACGCATGGAATTTACCTTCAACTTTACCTTATATTTCTAATGTTATATCCATAATAACGATTAATATAAAAATAAAATGGGAATTTCTTTCGTTCCCCTTTGCTATGTACTGCTTGCAATCGCACTCTCTTGCCGTGCCTTCATGCCTTCAACTGGATTGCAATGTCGATCAAGAGCGTTAAGTATGGGCTTCGGCGATGCCCTAAAGAAAGCTTTTCAGAACGAAGAAAGCGGGCCTCAACAAAATGCAGGACTTAAAAATGGCCCAAAATATGTAGATTTGACGATTGATGGGAAAAAAGTGAAAGCTGTCGCAGGACAGAGATTGTCGCAGGTATATAGCAATACTACTAAAATTTGGTGAAATCCGTGTAACTGAACAGTTGAAACATTTGCTAAGGTGCCCGTCTAATTGCGTTCATCTAGCGTCAAAGCTTCCTTTTAAAGCAAAATTTGCATCTTCCAATCTTCTACAGCAAACTCATCATTATTATGAACTATACTGTACGAAATACCTCAGAGCTTTATTCCAGTTACCGTAATTATTAAGCTGAAAAACTCTGTCCGCGTAGGTTTACTAATTGGAATGTTTTAGACATCTTTTGAATGCTAAAAGTTTAAGTTTGGGAGGTTAATGTATATATCTCTGGCTTTCAAATTTTTCATGCACAATTCTCTATTATATATCAATCATTTTTTTTAACTCAATGAAACTGCAACATCCGAAAATTTTCTGCATTTCTCACGGGTCCATTTTTTGCACAGGGACATTTGTCAACATTTAAATACTAGCTCAACTTTTAACTTTGAATCAATCTTGTTTTTTAAACTACCACCGCATCAGCCTTCTTTTGTACAGGTCTCCTCACGGCTCATCTCTTATTGCACTGAAATCGTTCAAATTTGAATCATACTGATTATTACCGTGTTGCACTTCTTTAAACTAATGAATAACATTTTATGCTGGATATACGTCATACGATAATAGCATTTTTTTCAAATTCTTGAAGTTTTTTCTGGTGTAATTTTTTACATTTCCATGCTGCCACATCATCAGTACCCCATGAACTGTTGGTTCCACTCTTTCTATCGAGTTTAACTACATTACATTAAGAGAGTGATGGATGAACTTTTACTATCAATTAAATTTGATTATATTACAGATATAGGATTTTGAAAACCATCATGTTAATTTGTGAATTTTTAGACCATCATAGATCTTCTGTTTGTATCTAATTTCGTTGGGCCTAATCATGAAATTGGTCTATATTTTATGAATTTGCACTTAGAATGCAAAAAAAGTCTCTTTTACATTTTTGAAAACATAGCTGTTTCATATTAATTCCTGCAAATCATTTAGGATTGCATATGATTGCATTGGATCTCATTATTGTTTATATATTCTGTGTGCTGTTTTCTTCATATATAAATATAAATTGTAGGTTTGCGCACAAGCAGGAGTGAAAATTAGTTATAATTGTAAAAAAGGCGATTGTGGTACGTGCGAAGCTATCGGAGATGGGAAACGCATTCGAGTATGCCAAGCTATAGTTCCAATTAATGCTAACAAATTTACTCTCCAAACTATAAGTAAATAATGCAAATGTTTATGATCAACTTCAACTTGAAGTTCAATTGTAACCTCTCAACTTATTTTCATTGCTCTCATTCAATTCGCTATCTGCTTCTGCGCGAGGATGTCTTAATGTTCTGGATTTTTTGGCCATGTCATTTTATGTTAAGCAAATAAAGAATTAAATTTTTTATATTAAATAGAACACAATTATTTAAAATTTTATCAACTATCATTTTAAATTTTCGAAAATGAGGTCACCGTGTAAGGATAATGAGCTCAAATCGTCATGAATAACCAGTCATACTAAAACTATGCTACAAAAAATTAATATATTACTTTTTCTATAACTGTATGGACCTTTTATTTGATAGATTAAAAAAACCTTGATTCTCCAATGCTGCACCACTTTTAAAAATTCGTATATGCCCTAAATTCCGGTTTGTTTCAAATTCTAAAGTATGAAAATGGCAAGAGAGCAGTTAAATTCAACTAAAATGAAGTCTGTAGTTTTTGAAGTGATGATGATGAGACAGCGTGAAATTGAAACTTAACACTTATGCCAAAGAATCTCTGAGCAAATGATACAGTTTTCCTGACATTCATCTGGACATTTGCATGAATTTCTGAAAATCTCTTCTCAAATATATCATTCCATATACAATACTGTAAAAATCAACTCATATTGCATCACAAAATGTTGGTAAATTTTAAACAAACAGCAAAAAAAAATATGCGATGGTTATATTATTTGGCCTTTACAATAACCGAGTCAACTAACCAACAATCTTTACATTTCGAAAGCGAGAAACTTACAACTTCCCAACGATTTTTCTTACTATTGCGCAATCGGAGTAGCTGGTAAGCACGATTTCCATCTACCGACAAATCCAGTTCCCTAAGAAAAGGATTTATAATATTAAATTCTAACATGTAGTAGCGGGAAGTATTAAGTTCAATTAGTTCATGTCATTGATAGGCATGATATGTACGACAAGGCAATACTCTTTCTTCTTTTGAGTACAATATCATGCGGTTGCATTTATACCAATAGAGCCAACTTTTGGTTCAAACTAAAAACGAAACAGTTTAATGCAAAACATTTATCAAAATATAATTTAAATTCTTGAAAATTCCGACTTGCCGCATTTCAATATTTGGACTTTAATGACAGTTTGACTATAGACAAATGATTCGAATTACATAATATTGTACTTGCAGTGATATACTGTTCAAACTTATTAATTAGTTTTTGAACATTTCTAACATTGCTGAGTTTTGGTTACAGCAACTGCTATACTGCTAGATTTAGAGGAAGGCACAAGAATGGACGTATAAATAAACATGCTCATTTAATATTTCTGATTCGTCTAGTACTTTTTTATATTAAACCAGTAGATCTTATCTACCACAAACTCATTAACGGGATGGAAATTCACTAAATAACTCACATTTTTTAAAGTGATGAATTAGTTCGATTCGTCTAATAGATGCAACTCATTCATAATAATATTGAGCATTCGAAGTGCATCACTAGAGTCTTTCAATTCAATGCAAATGAAAATTTCGACAAATATATTAAAAATTTGAAGGCAGAATAAATCGAATTATATAAGGTACTTAAGGTTCAGACTTCGGTAATCAACCTTCACCTTGTTCATTTCTGTTGTAATTATACTGACACATCGACACATTATTTGCACCCCGCAAATCATTGCCTAACCCTAGAGTTTGCCCCCTCTTTCTTGTACAGATTATCGATTAATTGGAAAAATTGCTCTTCTGACTTTGTAACATGTACTTATGTTATAGTATAAGTTTTCATTACAAGACAGAAAAATAAATCTCAAATAACAGGTTTAACGAGCAAATTAATAAGTTTTTTAGTAAATATAAATACTTAGTTTTTGTCAAAGATTACTAATGCCAAAATTGCTACCAAAAAATAAATTAAAATGAAGTTAAAAATAGGGTGGACTCACCTAGGATAATTTATGGCATGCCATTCGGTTAAAACTGAGTACTTTGACGACTTTATGTACGATGCAACTCGATCAATATCAAATTCATACATTAGAGACCGAGGTGATGCGAATCGATAAAATACCTAATATATATCAATAAACACGCATATCAGTGATATACATACATATATATATATATAAGCATTCTGATTTATACATTTAAAATGAATATCTATCTATCAATTAAAAGTAGAGAATTAATAACAGTTCAAGTCATTATTACACAGATTTTAAACAAATTATTTCAAAATTCTATACGATGCCCAAGAGTTTCACAATATTATGTCAAGTTTAATATAATGATGGTCACTTATTATGTGCTCCTTCAATGTGTCTATAAATATTGACGTTTTTCATTTATTTAAAGAATATACTAAAAACTTGATATTTCGAAAGAATAATTACAGTAAGAAATGTGCCTTCCCCCGTAAATCTATCACATATTGACCTTTCATTTGCAGTAAACATGTAGAAACTTGATCTTTCAAAAGATCCAATTCAACTTGGCATGAAAAAGAAGAAAAGTACTATCACCCATTTTAGATGGTGGTTTTACGAGTGTTTGTTTTTGTTTCATCATTTATAGTAATGAACACAGGTATTAAAAAGTCAAAATTTTAAAGCTCATGAAAAAAATTGAGGAATTGCCTAAAAAACAGTAAAAAGTCATTAGTGAAGACTGCAAAGTGATATATTATGAGATTGATCTACAACGCAGCTTGCAGAAATCAACATCATTTAGCATTATTCAAATTAAAGTGCAGTTTCATTTATTATTAAGTTTAGTATACAGAGTAAATTTCAGTTAAAACAAATTCCTTTTTGGCGAATTTTCACTTATAATAAATAAGCGAAAAAAGACCAGATCATTTCTAGTTGGCTTCAAAATTTTGAATGTAACAAATTTTTTCGGTGGTCCTAACAAATTTGCTTCATCCCAAGTTCATTTTACGTATATCGAATTGTGCACATAAGCAATATTTATATGTTTGTGTACTAGTGAAGATATACATTCTTTTTGCTCAGTTATTAAGGAATGCGAAGATTTGAATGTAGCGTTTAAAAAATCAGAAATTTTTAAA
Source organism: Vaucheria bursata (assembly GCA_032358265.1). Lineage (NCBI taxonomy): Eukaryota > Xanthophyceae > Vaucheriales > Vaucheriaceae > Vaucheria > Vaucheria bursata. Next base: position 3,502 of record JAULBW010040462.1, on the reverse strand, counting down.
ACCAACAAATTTTTTTAGGATTTTATGAAATCTTAGTAAAAAATTTTCTAATCACAATATTTGAATATTAATTCATGCTAAGCTCTTCTTTGCACAAAACCTGGACAATCGTCCGAAAAGCTGTATGCGTGTATTCATGTGTTAATTGATGATATTTTCTACAATATGGACAACACATAGGCAATCAGAATTGATTGGGTAGAATTTTTCTCGGTTTGAATCATGATTGTGGTATTTGGCAAAAATGTATGTATGTGTGTTCGTCTGTATGCATGTTTTGAGGATATTTTAAAATTTATCAAGAAATATTGGAGGAATAGAAAGGGTACCTCCACAGTTCATTGGTTGAAATAATTCTCTATACGCTGATTAAATTGGAATAATTGTAACTGACAAGTTACAGCTGTTTACATTCGATATTTGCTTTGAAGACATGTTAGGGATTTATTTGTATGCTCTATTTATACCTCCATACCGTGATTTTGATATGGCTCGTCATTACAGCGTAACGCTTCTAACAATAGTGTTATCACTTCAATAGGCGTCAACTCCGGATTTGGTAACACGCTTGTGCCTACCGCTGTGATATTACGGCTCTGAAATTACAATTTTTAGCAATAATGATACAGAATAGAAAAATTCAAGAAAAAGTAATATTTTATACAGAAATTCAATAACCGCGTAAGGCCATTTAATTACTTATATCGAATAAAACACCTTATAAAAAAATACCTATGTCCTGATGAAGTGTACAATATGCATAAATATATATATTGTAAAATTACAATTAGGTATTTTGCTACCTATCACACCTTTGAAAGAATTATAAGAGTAAAATATAAAATTTGACAGGAAATTCTGTTAAAAGTGAGAGAAAATATAGGCCTTCTTGATACTGTGCGATGTGGAGATTGCACATAAATAAATATGTGAAAAAATTGTTTAAATTTTATGGAAAAATTATATTTTAGAAATATGGAAAAATCAGTACCTTTAGTTCTCCTGATAACTCTGCTTCTAGCATTTCATCTCGTTTCCTGCCTAGATCTTGATTCAACTGTTTGCTTGACATGCTACTTTGCTTATTGAATCCACCTCGTGCTTGTACTTCGCTTAGAAATTCTTGAGTAAGAGCAAGAGTCTCGTCATCACTTTCAATCTTAGCTAGCTCTTCATCACTCTCACTCTTAGCTGGCTCTTCATTAGATGCGCCTTTTTATCACATTTATAAATTAACGTTTGCAGTGGATAGAAATATAGAATTTCGTAAACCTTGTAGCGTAATCATTCAATACTTTCCTGATATGTTTCATTTATAGGAAACTTGTCTAAAAAATGTAATCATGAATGCATATTTTAATCAGAAAAAAGTAATGTCCCAGAACACTTTTGGTTAATTAGAAAGGTAATCGCAATATCAATTGTTAAAATTTTAGATTAATTTTAGTTCTTAACAGGAAATGGTTTGACTTCAAACACGAAGATGAAAAAGTTCACTGTGGTAAAGCGCTTGCTTTACTACAAAGTTTTCGTTTGCTTTCAAGTGTGGGAATATCCTAGATTACTTATTGGTTTTCAATATATATGATAATTAGTATTAGATATGAGCAATCTGATTAAAAAATCAGCAGCACTTTTCATCAACTTTCAGGATTAGGGTATGGGCATGAAATAAATGCATTTAAACAGTTGAAAAATGAGCTAGCTTACTTAGCAATGTTCGACAATTCCGTGATGCATCACTGTTGAAACCTGATGATGCAATAAGGTGATTCTGCGAGAATACTAAAGAGCGATAAATATATGAGCTATGAAAGGCGAATGGAGCGAGTATCTCGCACGAAAGAAACAGATATATTATGCCACTGGGCTTCATCTTTGCCTGTTGAGTTCAATGATACTACCAGAGGTTCCACGGCTCTTTAAATGAGTCGTAAATATTCTGTTTCACACGACGCCAAAATTGTCCTGTCGTCTTTCGTAAAATTAATTTGAAATACATATCCGTTAATTATTCGATGCTTAGCAAGAGAACTCGATACATTTAAAAATTTCAAAATTATGGATTGCTATGATTAATGCACTAAAATTAAAAATGTAGAATAAGCAATTTTCCTGATACATCTATTTTCATTTTCCTTAATGGTGAAAATGACGCTCATCATGCTTCTACCAAATTTTTCATCGCAGAAACTAATATATTCGACCAATTTTTCTCAATCTGTCAAGTAGAAAAATTGAAACATATAGCACTCATATTAAGGTCTGTATCTAATATATAGCTTTCTAGAGGTCTCAATAATGAGGAAATGTGACTGAAAAGGGGTTTTAACGTTCTTAAGTTAAATGTTAGCACTACTTGTATCACTGATATATATGCTAATTCATTTAAATAAAAATGTTCATTTTGCTGTCTTCAAAATTCAATTCAGTAGTGTTAGCTATAAAAAAATGCACATGGAAGTGTACTTGGGCTAGTAAAAGCTAAGTACCTGCAAAATTTTTGCATACCTTTTTTCAACTTTTTGCATGTTGTAGAAAGTCCTTAACATTAAAATCTTGGTGACATTGGTCAATTTACATCAAATTTTTTGAAGTGAAACTTAAAAAATGCCATTGAAGACCTTTCAAGTTTTGACCTAGTTAATTCTCTGATCAAAAAGCTGTCAAACTTTTAATATTACTTTTCTAGTTGTTATCAACCCAAGCTCGTATGCTCATGTCATGGCACACAACAAAATAGGCAAAAAATGTAAGAGAGTAACAGCTCAAACATACATTATATCTCAACCTGTGTTGTGAGAAGCAATTACACTTCTCCAACACAGCATTAGCAATTCAAGAACTATTGTGTGACTAGGCAATTTTGAGAATGTGACTAGACACAAATAAAGAATGTTCTCAAAAGGAATATCTATAGCTACAAGTAAAACAGGAATTAACTCATGATAAAAGTTAATTCCTAACAGTTCACTTTTCTGAATTTGAGCAGAGCAACACTTACTGAGATGAGTTGGAGCAGAACACTTGAATGAAGTATAAGCTGCCAAGATAAACAAATTTAAATTATCAATAATTTTTAAAAATATAATTTCTCGGTTTAAATAAAATGGCCAAGGTTATACAGCTTTAGTACCTCAAAGATTTCTCTTTAGTATTTTTCACATTTAGCCCTAAGTACTTGAAGTGAATTTAAATTTGTTGAATATTACAATCTATATTTGTAATTTTATACTGCTGAAAATATTTCAACAGCTTTGAAATTATTTCTCTGTGAATTGCATGAAATCCTACACAATTTTTCATCTTGATGATTTTTTCAATTCTTTGCAATACATATTGTCTTTGTTGGAAGGATGAAGGAGACAATACAATAATATAATATATTAAGAGGTACCTAAAGTGGGTGAAGTCCGATGTGCGGTAGAGGGCAGGCAAACAGCAAAAAGCAAAGAAAAGATTTAATAAAAATATAAAAGTTTTATTAAACTTAGAAGAGTGA